>CM055406.1:128496233-128527887 GCA_029228625.1 Pseudolycoriella hygida
ACGAGGCTTAAAACAGGAAATCAATTTCCTAAACAGGCTTATTAAGGCCGAGATAAAGTCCTTCAATAATGAAAGGTGGAATCTTAAGCTTGCTCGCTTGAAAAAGCACTCAAACCAACTATGGAAGGTAACGAAAATTTTGAGAAACACTGTTAACAAAATCCCCCCGGTTAAAACATCCATTGGCACCCTCACGACGGACGCTGAAAAGGCAAACGAAATCGGAAGTTCTTTCTGCAAAGCACACGCGACAACATTCCATGTTAAGAGCGATCCAGCCACTGAAAGTTCCATCAATAGTTCCATAGTAAACATTAATTATTTCAACTCTACCATCACGGAATCTGCGTTGCCCACCCCCCGCGAAATCTCTCGTCTTATCCGCGGCCTAAAGATTGGCAAAAGCCCTGGAGATGATTCCATAAATAACGCCCTGATGAAACAGCTTCCAAAAAAGGCCGTAATTCTATTGATGTACATATTCAGAGCATGCCTAAAACTAACATATTTTCCTGAAGCCTGGAAATTTGCGAAAGCCGTCCCTATCCCAAAACCCGGAAAGGACCTAACTTTGGCGTGCAATTACAGACCAATTAGCCTGTTAAATTCATTGAGCAAGCTCCTGGAAAAACTCATATTAAGGAGATTAAAAGCCCACATCTCTTCCAACAATATTATCATGAACGAACAATTCGGCTTCCGTGAGGGCTACTCGTCCAATCACCAATTAGTCAGGGTACGCAACTACATACTCGAATCGCTGAGGAAAAAACACTCAACTGGCATAGTTACCTTCGATATCGAAAAAGCATTCGATAGTGTATGGCACAAAGGCCTCCTACATAAGATGTTCATCCTAAAGTTCCCACTATACTTGACGAAAATTATCCAATCCTTTCTTCTTAGAAGATCCTTCTATGTTGAAATTAACGGCAAAAAATCAAATGCTTTCACAATTTTAGCTGGTGTCCCCCAAGGCAGTGTCCTGAGTCCCACACTCTACAATATCTTCACTTCCGATTTACATATAACCAAGAGTGAAAAAGCGTTTTTCGCTGATGACTCCTGCCTTTATCAAGCAGCAAAGTCACCCCTCAAAATTCTGAGTAAGCTTAACGCAGCCACCAGAGAGCTCACCGAATATACCACGAAGTGGAAAATAAAGCTGAACGATTCAAAGACCAATGCCACCCTGTTCACCAAGAGGAGGTCACAAAAATGGCTTCCTCCTCAAGGGATTGCAGTCCGTGGCTCCGAAATAGACTGGAGGTACATCATAAAGTACCTCGGGGTCACTCTAGACAAGGCTCTGACCTTTAAGTCACATGTGGATCTGATATACTGTAAAGCTTTAAAGCTACTTGGCGCGCTCTACCCACTATTAAACAGAAACTCAAAGCTGAGCACTGAAAACAAGTTATGTGTCTACAAGGCAATCATTCAAAGTGTCTTGCTTAGTGCTTGCCCAGTTTGGGCGAATGTGCTAAAATCCACATTGCGAAGCTCCAACTATTACAGAACAAGTGCCTGAAGATCATCTACCGCTTGCCGCCGTACTACAAAACCGCTGACTTGCATGATCTCGCCTCTATACCAATGGTTCACCACCAAATTTCGAAGATCAACTTGAACTTCAAGTCAAAAATGTTAAGCTCAGTTAATCCCATCATCAGGAGACTGAACTGAACAACCTTTAACTGTGATATTAGTCCTTAGTTCTTAATTAAAAAATAAACTCATTTGAAGTTTTTTGAAAATTTTCTTCTGCCCATAAAACAAAAACATTTCAAACAAGAATAAGATTTTAATAATGATGATAATATTATAGTTTGGAAAGCTAGAGTAAATAAGCTGAACACTAACCACTTGATCCACAGTACAATATTTGTAACAATTGATTTATTGAATAAAGAATATATATATATATATATATATATTTGAACTGAGAAGATCAGTTAAGAGAAATGAAAATCATGAGCTCCCCCCGTATGACGAGAGGCGTATCTTCTTAGGTCTTGAACGTCTTTCTGACAGACGTAAGCATCGCCGCGTGAACGACGTGCTTAAGGGAAGGATTAACCCTCCTATACTGTCCGATATGGTCATATGGGCCATTCCACGAAAACGTCGTTCCAATGCTCGAAATGCTCAGTTGTTACAAAATGATATTTATGTAAAAGCGTGTATCATAAAGATTGATCCTTCAACTTGAGGTTAGCTACTTTCCTATTAATATCATTTTGTAACTACTGAGAATTTTGTGAGAGGGAACGATGATCCGTGGAATTGCCCATTTAGGGGTGATCGGTTTTTCCAAATGACTTAGAGGAGTGGTCTACAAAAAATTTTTATGTCGAGAAGACTCCAAAAGCACCAGGGTTTAGGTTTTTGGACGATTTTTAATGGTTGCACAAAATCTATAAAGTCAATTTCCCCATTGCGAACTCTACCAAAAAAAAAATTTTGTGCTTTTATCCCCGCCTGACATTGCTTTTCGACAATTCGATATTCATTTGAGGTGTAAAAATTAATTTGGGGCTATACAAGAAGAAATAATAGCTTTTGTGTAGTGGAAAAGTTTGCACACGGTTGAAAATTGGGTGTTTGCACAATCTAAAAACCAATTTTTTTCGTTTGAAAAAATCAAATCAAATCAAATACGTCGAAATAGTTATTTTCATGACAAGGGGAGAAAATAGAAAATTGCTTAACAAGGTTGACGTCTGTGGCCAAAGCAGAGAAAATTGCAACGAGAGTAAAGTTTGTGGCACAAGCCAGAAAACAAGGAAGTTAACTCAAAAACACATTCGACTGTGTTGTTTTTCCAAACTCTTATATCTCGAGAAATATTTGCCAGATGAGCTAATGAATTACTTTAGCAGTAATCATGTGATCCTAAACTATGTGCTGGCATTTTGCTTAGCTCGTATCCGTCGAGTCGAAAATTAATTATTTTTTGTTTACTTTCTTCATCGCAAAAAAAAGATTCATACGAACAGATCGGCCATGATACTTTATGTTAAGTATTTATTTTCTCACCTCAAATGAGGTGCGAAAATTTACTTTTCATCCCGCTACAAACTACCCATGCAAAATTCAATTTTCGCACCTCATCTGAGGTGAGAAAATATCAATTTTCGCCTAACAAATGCGAAAACTATATTTCTAGTTGATATACTAATATCTTTCACGTACTCATTTGACTTGGGAGAGTTGGTTCCAAAATAGCATGAAAACCGACTTTTGCAGTCACACGTAAAAATGGAGAAGTGATGTAATTTGAACCAACTCAATAATTTGGTTAAGGACTCATGACGAAATGACGAAAGTCTGCCAAAAATGAACTTTTCGAAATATTTAGAACTGAAAATTTGTTGTACACTCCAACCGGACTTCAGAAGATATGTGCTGCTGGAAAGCTTGTCCGTGCGGATTGAAAAAAAAAGTAAAATGAAATTATTTTAGTGTCGCTATGTGAAGGGTCATCTGATGATCTCGAAGAAAGTATCTCCCGATTTTGTTAAAAATACGTCTGTGGCATCATTTTTATGGCATATTGAAGAGCTACAAGTTTAATCGTGGAGAAATTTTTAGTTGACTCTTGTACATGTTTCTTTTGGATGTCTCGTTGTCAAAACACTGGGGAATTTCTAGTGTTTTTAATATTTATTTTATATATCAACAATTAACATTTTTGAGCCTAATTAATTAATACAATAAATATATTTTAGTTTTGTTTTTCTGTAATAGATTTTTCAATACGTTATTGATGAATTACACTTAATTTCCACACAAACGATAAACAGGAAAATTATGAGATTGTGACAAAGTAGGAGGTTTTTTCTAGTTGCTTATTTTTCTTTGTATAGTCTTTAGCTAAGGAAAACTATTCTTTCCGTTTCGTAAAATTTGTTTTGTTTTTTGTTTCTCTATTGTACATACACTTTGATGAAGATGTGGGTGGGTTTACAATGCTGTTCAATATTAAAGCTCAAAATGAACCATTTCCGGAAATATGAGATCAGCTTAGTAACTACAAACAACATTCAATATTTTGTTTCTGACATTACGAGAATTATTAAACAACAATTTTCTAGTTTTCCTTCTTTTTGTTTAATTGAATACAAATATTTACAGTTCCTTACTTCCGAGGAGTGATTTCATGCCATTTCCGTTTGTTTGTTTGGTTTTTTTTTGTTAAATTTAAATATATAAACAGCCAATTAAGAAGAATTTAAATTTCAAGAAATATTTATTTTCTTTATGTTTTATGTTTTCCTCTGTGAGAGAAGGAAGTATGGTAATGAGATGTGTTAACTTTCACAGATAGGTCTATGGTAATAACGAAAATTGCGGCAACAGGAAATGTATTTTCAAAATGATTGTCTTGGGAAAGAAACATTGAAGGAAGTTGTTTACATTTCCAATTGTTTTATTAGTACGAATGGTTTGCTCCAGATGGCTTTTTAGTCAAATTCCTTATTCACCAGACTGAAAGTCATCTAATTCATTGACTAAAGATCTTTATATATAGAAGAAAAATCAAAGTCCTTTCTTTGATTAGGGCCGTACCTTGGTAGGGACAAGGGTGAGTTCCGCCCACAATAGTAATTATCCTACCACCTATAATAGACAAAACAGAAGACTACAACGAGATTACGGATAAAGTGGCAGGATTCAATAAAAAAAAATTCGGATTGGTAAAACGTAAGTGAAACTCAGATTTCATTCAATCCTCAATTTATGGAGATAAACAACTCCCATTGCGTTTTAATAATATTTTTGGTCTACGTACCAGAGAATCGGTGTTTGGCATTTGATTTTATCCGCGAAAAAAAAATTGTAATATTCACGAAGATTACAGAAAAAGCCGATTCTTGTGGATACTCGCATTCAACTCAGCTTCCAACGCTTTTCATAGCGATGTCGGCTCCCAAGTAACGAATTTCATGATATTCTTCATCAGAATCTTCAGAGAGAAAAGAATACTTACTATTTACCCTACCTCACCCTACACTGAAAATTCTTGAATTTTCACGTTAGTTGTACGCTGCATAATTATATATATATGTATATATGTATATATATATATATATATATTATATATATATATATATATATAGTGATATGCTGTATATATTAGTTGCAAGTTGTATAATATACCCACATGCAGCATTTCGTATATGATATGAAGCATATCACTATATGCAGCATACAACTAACGTGAAAATCCAAGAATTTTCACTGTACCGTTCAGAGTCAAAGGCAACCTGATTTTCCGTAATGGAAAAAACTAGATTAAAAATCTCGTCCAGTAGATGGCGCTAGTAACAGAAACTCCAGCTACACTTCGTATTCTACATCGATTTGGAGTTTCGTGGTAGCGCTGGGGAATTCGTTTTTTCGTACCGTGTGAAATGATTGCATTTGTTTGTAATGGAAATTAGAAGTAAATTTCATCGGAACAATTGAAAGGATTTCCATATTCGTTGTTAATTTGGTCAATTTTGGACGACGTAACTATTGGGTAAAATAGAAAAATAAATCTGTTTGTAACAGTAAATAAATTAGAAAGACTTTTTTTTCTTTTAATCATTATTTTGACGACTACGACGACATGATGTGATTATGATGTGATTTTATTTTAATGAGACATCTAAAATACGACAACTTTATTTAATTCAATAATATTTTCTAATTTATCTCTTTATTTTAATTGAAATTATTTTATTTATTTATTTTGTTTTTTGTTAGTAATAATTTATTGAATTTTCACAATTTCTGTTATTCTTTATGGTTAGTTTCCTTACAAACTCTAATTTTTATATCTAGAATTTTTTTTATTATCTAAGCATAATTGAACTAGTTTACAATTAATTGTTTATTTAATAATTTTCACCTTTTATCTAAAAAAAATTCTTTCTTTGTCAATTTAATTGATTTTTTTTCATTAATTTGCTTCTTCATTTACTCGTATAACATTTTTTCTATTTAAAATCAAATTGTTAGTTTAGCTAGACAAGGGGTTAGGTCAAACTTACATTAATGAACAAACTATTTGATGTTTTGTTTAAAAGCTCAAATGTAATTATTTAATAAATAACTTAACAAATAGGTAAACACTTAAGTTTAAAGATTAATAGTAAGAATTATTGTTTCTCATAGGGTGTACTCACTTCAGTAAATCACTAGTAAATCGCTAGTAAATCACAGTAAATCATAGTAAATCACAGTAAATCATAGTAAATCACAGTTAATCATAGCAAATCACACTAAATCAAAAATAGCTGCAGTCTGGGTTAGTGTATGAATTATAATGTTTGATGTATTCGAGGAATATTCTTAGATTCAACGAAATGCGATTTACAATAGAAATTGTTAGCGTGATTTGCTAGGACCTACTATTTCAGAAGAGAGTAGAGTCCCCTGTAGTATTTGGTGCTTGAATAAGCATCATACATCAACCAATTGGCCATACGTGAAACGAAAACAATGTAATAGTTTTGTTCTTAGCTCTGAAAGGTTTCTCAAAGCTTCGATCTTTCCTTAATTTGATCGGATTGATGTTAATGAATCGAATTAAAGATAACATTAAAGCTTTAAAAATCTCATGAAAGCTAAGAAAAAAATCCTGAATGTTGTTTTCGCTTTACAGGTCACTTTCGATACCATACTCAAATAAAACACCAGCAATTTAAAAAAAAAAACTTTTTTGAGTTCCTTTGAATTCCTCTTGGCTTAATTTATGCATGTAGCTGAAGGGTCGCATTAATTACGGTGTTTTATTTTCGCACTCCGCCTTCACTTAATTTTATTATTTTTTTAGTTTAATTTTAATTTTTTTTAATTTTTACTCAGATCGAAAAAAGAATTGGAAGCTTGTTATGTATACCTGGACTTGGATTGGCAATTCTGAAAATATTGTTGCGTAAATTAATTCATTTCTAAACTAAAATGGGGTTTCGTGAGCCTTTGGTAAATCATTTTTTGTTAAGAGGTTCTCTATGCACAACTGCAAATGATTCGTTGCTAGTTTCAAAAGAGCGTTTCCATCTGAGCCGAAACAACTTAGTTTCAATTGCCCTTTACAAGCTTTGAATGGTATTTTGATTCCATGTCACGCTTAAATAATGTACAACATTTCATTCAAGTGTTTACACGAGCTTTAAGCTCCTTTTGTATTTCAATGATTTTTGGAAGTTTTTCAATGAAATACAGAAGAAGCTCAAAGCTATTTTAAACGTAATACAAAAAGTAATACGTTGCTTAGGCGTAATGAAGGCACAGTTGCAATAACCTTATTAGAATAGAGTAAAAAATTCAATGTCATTCCTGAGCTCTGTTTTCGGCTGGCATTTGGGAAAAAACTTCAAAGCTCAGAGCTGAGAAAATCACTAACAACAAATCGTTTAAGTTGCACTTTCTTAAGAGGACAGTTTCAAACGGTTGCAACACAACTTACAAATCGTAGCTGACTATTGGCACCCTGTGCGGGCAGGACTTAGGGACTATTGGTACTCGACGTCCTTATATTGTTTATCTTGGACATAAGTCGTGTTGTGCCCGGTTCCAATAGTTACTTTTCACACTGAGTGCCTGAAAATGAAGAATCATCGCAAAGAATTGTAATACCTAAAATAATTTTGTGTGAATTTACTCATAACAACGACATCGGTCGGATGGATTCAATTGCTACCCTCTTTTTTATATATCACAAACACCTTCCAGATAAGCCGTTTTTCACATTTTTCATTAAAATCGGTGAAGAGTATTGCTTTATTGTAAATTAATTACTCGTTTTTTTGCAACAATACGGGGAAAAAGAAGCTCGTTGATTAAGCTACACTACAAAGTGTGAAAATTAAAATTGCAGTTCCTTCTGCATGTTTGTGTGGAAGCAGATTTTAAAATAACAAATTTATTGACGAAAGGTTACTTTCTTATAATTCACTAAAATGTCCTATTGTCCAATGATCGAATCATTTAGCTAAAAACATTGTTTCAATGTTACAGCCGCGCATCACAGATGAAACAGAACTAAATGAAAAATACCCAGAAATTTATTGATTTTACCCTTGTTCATGTAAAATTTTTGTATTTCACTTTTAATTCAACATTCGGCTCGGACTTTCTTCGAAGTTTGTGCGTTATGTTCGTGCCTAGCTAGATGCTACGTCAACTCATGCGCAAATGTTTGCTAGACGCAAGAGAGTGTGACCGGTCAACTTTAATTGCTCTCACGTAGAACGTAGACCTATCCACCCCGCCGATCTAACTTATTCTGCGGACGCTAT
This sequence comes from Pseudolycoriella hygida, assembly GCA_029228625.1. Lineage (NCBI taxonomy): Eukaryota > Metazoa > Arthropoda > Insecta > Diptera > Sciaridae > Pseudolycoriella > Pseudolycoriella hygida. The sequence goes on from CM055406.1 coordinate 128,504,528, forward strand.
GTAAAAATGCTTTTGAATGAAGCGGCGGCGCAACAACTATATGAGCAGCCGATGTTTTTAAGTCGGTGGCTGGCGCAAAACGATGAAAAATCAGCACGGCGCACTCTCACGATCGGGTCTTTACTCTACGTTTTGCATGGCATTTTTAGATGGAGAGATTCCATAAAAACAAGTACAACGATGTGAGCCATAGTTCCAATGACTCTCTAATGAGTGTTTAGTACACAGAGTTCCTTGGAAAAAATGCTCCCTTCTCTCGGTCAATATACCCTACTTAATGAATCATCAGCAATTCTTTGACGATTCCACTTTCGAAAGGACTTGACATAATCCCCCTCTAATAGACGGAACGTTACACGTTTCTTTAATGATGTTTTGGCTATAAACAACAACATGTACTACACATAGTTACATTCACTAATACCAAGACAATATACTCATATATTTCACATGTGTCTTCAAAAGCTTTTTGATATTTTAGTGAATTATAAAGAAAATAATTCTTCCTGAAGGAACCTGAAATTTTAATTTAAAAATAAATTTACAAAAAATCGAATAAATTGGAACCGAATAAGCCTCGAGTTTCTTTACAGTCATTTATCATTTTGCTCGATTAATTTTCAGCACTTTTTGTTAGAAAGTCGCACACATTGAAAAATATTCCAAGATTGAATATTTATTATTTCATTTATTTTGCTAAATGTGCAAATGATGAAACAAAATGAACGGCTAAACTTTTTGTCTATGAATAATATCTTGCAATGTCTGAAACTCTCCACATCTGTGAAGCAAAACGTTGATTTGAACTTCCTTAGTAAAATGTTACAGTCGATACATTGCAAAAATGTTAACCGGTTCTTAAGTATTTTGTTACCACTAACTCTATCGTGTTTGTAAGAAGCTTTCGAAAATAAGAGCCAAACTTTGAGCCAAATCTTCAAAATTGTAATGCAAACAAAACTTTCGTTAAAAGCCTCTCAAAAAAACAAAGAAAATATTTTAACACGAACACAAGCAATTGGATGCTCAACACATTTTTTTTAAATCAAATTATCTCTCTTATATCTTTCGTTTCTCTGTTGTTAAAACATTAAAATTATATACTTTTTTACATTCAAATAAGCATGCCACTATGTCATTTATACTGTTAATGTGCAGTTTCGTTTTATATTTTTCTTCATTTCAGTTTTTTCTTCTTCTTCTGCTCTGGTTTATAAATATCTCTTCTATGTTTGTATAATGTTTAAGCTTATAGTTTAAGTGTCATTTGATTTTGTTACAAATTAGAAATCTGTTTCGCATTCTCTTGGATTTAAGGTACCAAACACATTTAATTCGTACATCGATGCTAGCGTTATGAAGAGCAGGTACCATATCATAAGAATGATTCCGAGTCTACGGTCCAATTTCCATCCATTTAAATGAACTGAGAGCAAAAGGAAAACCACCGTCGACAATAGCGATAAAGTTGAGTATGTTAGGCCTATGCGGAAAAACAAAAGGAGACACAGTTTAGTGCATTCAAAGCAGCAAAAGTGGTACATTTTTCCTCCCGGGTAGTTTCGATGGGGGCAGGAACATGTAAGGAATATACAAACGACGTAAGGATTCAAGCGGATGGGTGTGGCTGACCCTATTATTCCAATTGATATTGACGATGCCTAGAAAGTAGAGTCCTGCCCCGGTATTTCGTCAGCTGAATGTTTAGGACAGTCTATTGCCTCACAACTGCATCACGAAAATATGAAAACTCTCGGAAGGAATTCAAATAAGAAAAAACTTCAGATTACTGAAGTAAATCATTTTATTATGAATATTGAACGGACATGTAATGATAAAAAGGATACGGCTGGCATTGCCCCATCCTACTTTATTCTTTTGCGAAAACATGTTGCCAAAGACAACCGAGCAGTCCGAAATTACGCATCCGATCAACCACCATAACTGATCCAACCTGTCTTGACTGATCCTACTCAATTGACCTATTTGATCAAAACTGGTATAACTGATCATTGCGCCCAAAACTGATTAGACACCGCGAAAAATCACACAAATCATCAATTAGTAATAGAACGCATACCATCACAAAACTTTGTTCGTCCATTTTGTTTAGTTTTTTTAAAAATTGTCTTGGTTAAAAGTCTCTTATGTTTTTTGTTGTGAATCGACATCTAAGATAAGATCCAAGGTAAAAAATACGTTATATATATAAAAAAGACTTAAAAAATTCTTCTCTTTGAATAAAGATATCTCCCGATGATGACCTGGAATAGGTCAAATGGTCGAGAAACAAAAATTCTAATTTTTTGTTATTAAAATCAAAAGATTATAAATGGCACATCAACCCCAGCAATACAGAATGCTAAATGTAGAGGAGAGTTGTTTTATTTATTTACGTAAACAATATTTACATAAGAACAAAGACAACAAAATTGCTGATTTCGGCGTATCACGCCTATGTGTGTATCAGCACATCGCAGACAAGAATATGATACATCGGCTTTTATACATCAAGATTTTTGCGTAATGTAGTTCGTTTTGTTGGATAAGACCTTGAGTTATGAAAAATCTATGTCATCCAACAAATTTGCAAAAAATTTTACGTTGACAACTTTGTTAGTAAATGTCACCGAAACAAGATGTTTGAGTTGCCCCGACCCTCCGCCGATTTTTAGCCGAATTTTCGACTAAAGTCGGGGCAATTCAAATAATTTGTTCCAGTGACACTTACGAGCAAGGTTGTCGTGCCGATTATACACAGCTCTCCTCTCCTCAGTGCCGATTAGATACAGGTCTCCACCTTAGCTGAACAGATCTAGGATGCAGTTCTGAGGCAAGTGACTGTCTTGAACACCCAGCCGACGAAATACCGACGTAAACCTCTACTAGAGAGACATTTTTCAAAATAAACATATGCAAGGGACACGTACGCATCAGAATAGATATGGCAACAGAATAGATGATGCAAAAAAAAAACTCGGTCGTATCTAAATAAATATTGCCTTAACTCTCGAGTGTTTAAAATTCATTCACAAATTGGATTGGAAATTGCTGAAAGGGCAATATGGAAAAACACAACGGCGAAAAATCTCTCCATATTCATAAAAAAGCCCAAAGTTTGAAAGAAAAAATATAAAAAATTTTGTTCACAAAAAAAAATTTTTTTTTGTACTAGGGCCGATCTTCGAATTGACCTAGAGTACTTAGAAGAGGCCTCTGTCCCATACTTCCATGGACAAAATGTTCGCTACTTTCTTCTCTACAACACTGAACAAAAAACCTCATTATAAAAGAAATATTCACGAAAAATCACCAAATATCGTTTAGGGTCGCGTAGCGTGTGGCACTAAGGACTCTACAGCCCGCACCACTTACAGATTTTCACTAATTTAATTTCCGTGATTTTCTGATGTCCATATCTTTTATGTAAAACCTTCAAGAGCGATTTCTGTTCTAATTTCGCAGAGATATAATTCACTAACCTTCAAAAAACCACTTTTTCGACCATAACTTCGAAAGTTCTTAACCGATTTTAAACAAATTCAAATTCATTATCATTTTATCACTTATTCAATTGTCTTTCAGAAAAAAAAATAATTTTGAAAATCGGATAAGATTTATCAGAATTAGTAGAAAAAAAACTTTTGGCCCTAGTAGAGACTCACTTTTAGGGCCGCGGCTGAGTCCAACGACTCGAAATCAAAAATTGTTCTTCCATAAATTGTCGGGCATGCCTAGAACTTTCAATCAAAACAAAAATTATGAAAATCGAAAAAGATTTACGCGAGTTATGTAAAAAAGACTGAAAATCACTTGGGCGGCCCTAGCTCAGCGCCCCTTTGTCCAAAAATGCCCATCTGCAATACCAAACATACTTTTAGTGCTATCTTTCAGGGGGAAAAAGATTTTGAAAATCGCTTAAGTTTTACGCGAGTTATCGTGTTTACTGACGGACAAAATTTTTAGACCCGTGCGAAGAACGAAGTTCTTCAAAAAGGGGTCTTATGCGTTTACCACGACGTTTGTAACCACCCCAATTTCGACCTGGGAGTAGGTGGGGAGCATCGATCCTGGTGCTTAGATGACGAATCAACAATAAAAACGTAGTTCGTCCGTCCGTCTATCACCGCGATAACTTGAGTAAAACTCAACCGATTTTAAAAAAAAAATTTTTCCCTGAAAGGTAGTCGAAATATCTTTTATGGGATTGAATCTGAGCTTGAAGTTAGGGCCGTTTAAGTGCTTTTTGGTTTTTTGTGCATACCTCGAGTAAATCTTTTCCGATTTTCATAAAAAAATTTTTCTTTGAAAGATATGAGCATGGCCGACAATTTGTGGAAGAAATTTTTTTAAATTTGAGTCTTTGGACTTAGCTAGAACACTAAAACCGAGTCTGTGCTAGGGTTATACGTGTTTTTTGTGCATAACTCGAGCAAATCTTTTCCGATTTTCATAAATTTTTTTTGTTTGAAAGATCTGGACATGGAAGAAACTTTTTTGGATTTGAGTCCTTGGACTTAGCTAGGGCACTAAAACCGAGTCTGTGCTAGGGTCATACGTGTTTATTGTACATAACTCGAGTAAATCTTTTCCGATTTTCAAATTTTGGTTGTTCGAAAGGTCTAGGACTGTCTCCCGTTTTATGACAGAAATTTTTTTGATTAGAAACCCTTGGACTTGCTAATGTAAATTGGATAAATCCTAACTGATTTTGTTGATTCTTTTCTATTTGAGAGGTAATCGAGTACCGAATTATATTCAAAAACAAATTTGGGCCCGGTGCCTGTGCTTAGGGCTGAAGTGGGCCTCAGGTCTGTCCTAAGGTCGGCCCTATCAAAAAAAAATTTTTTTGCTATGTTGCAGAGCAAATTGAGGGAAACATTTTTGTCTATGGAAGTATGTGTCCGAGGCGTTTCCTTATGGCCCTAGGTCGGTCCTAAGGTCTGCCCTAGACAAAAAAATGGTTTTTCACTATGTTGTAGAGAAAATGGTGGGAAATATTTTTGTCTATGTAAGTATTTGTCCATGGCCTCTCCTGGAGACCCTAGGTCGGTCCTAAGGTCGGCGCTAGACAAAAAAATGTTTTTTTCCCTATGTTGTAGAAAAAATTTAGATGAACATTTTTGTCTATTTGTGGGTCAGTTTTGTACTTTCGGAAGGCTTTTTTTACATCGTTTCTTCGGACGGGTTTTTCAATATTGCCCTCTCGGCAATTTCCAATACAGTTTAATGTGGACGTAATTTCATACACTTAAGATTTAAGGCAATATTTACTTAAATACTTTCGAGTCTTTTCGTAACATCAACTCTGTTTGCCACATCTATTCTGATACGTTGGCTGATTTGGCATCTAAGGACCATGATCGATGCTCCCCCGAATCGACAGGTTACAAACATAGGGATAAACGCATAAGACTCGTACTTCGTACGGGTTCAAAAATGGAAGGGCTCGGAAATTCACGAAGCGAAAAGATCCTCTGAACTGTTTTAAATTGTCCTAAAAATTTGTGTGTTCACTTTTTAACAGTTCAGTGTGTTTTTGCCTCACAATTTCTTCAATTGCCGAGTGTCCCCTTCCGCTTTTTATTTTGAAAAATGTCGTTCTATGCATTAACACACCATCGCAGATATCAATTGGTATCTCAAGGTAAATCTCTTCTAGCTACGTCTCTGACCGACCCATAGGTTTCTGAGCTGGTGCAGCGGTATCAAGTGCATTTGCAAGTTAAAAATTTTTTTTTTTTTTAAGAAAAATTCGTTAGTAATTTGCATTTGCAAGGTTTCACCGAACTGGTTGGATTAAGAACCCAGCGAGAGTAAATTCAGTAAGGGAGCCCTCAAGTGTTAGTAACATCGAAGCTTGTCCTCCATAACTGATCTATGGTGATGAAAATTCACGGTCGAATATGTGCAGTCCTCTTTATCCGTTTTAGCGACTACGAGTGTCGATCGATAAGTCCTTAGAATCAGATTTAAAGCGTACATGTGTGTTAGAATGTAATTCATTTTTGAAAAGTACAATCCTTTCTAGGATTCCAGAAAAATTTTCAGCTAAATTCATGGATTGGATCCAGAAATATAGCAATTTTCAGCGAAGCCTACAAAAAGACTGTATTTCGACTACATATTTCTATATTTCAGAGGAACTAATGAGTCGCTTTCAACCCCTCAGTTTCTATTCTGTAGCTCCTTTAATCGCGTATTTAGATAATCAAGATTGTTCATTAAATAGTAGAGCAGTGTAGAAAAAAGTTTGGTTAGAAACCAGAGTACGAATCACATTTCTCGGCCACGTCTTAACTGGACGATCTAAACAAAATATAAAAGTCAATCTAGAATCTGAAAATTATATAGGTATATATGTATAGGTATATATAGGTATAGTAGACCAAGACCTAAGAAGTTTTCATGTGAAAAGAAAATGGGATGAGCAATGCTGTATATAACAATAATATAATTTTCTTCGGAAGTGCTCCGAAATGACTAGAAAAATAGAGGTTCTCTCAAGAACTTTGATATTGGAAGACTTTAAAATCAAGAATATTTCTACAAATTGCTGTAATTTGTAGATAAGGGTCCAAAAACCACTCCAAAGCTTTTTAAAACTTTTGAAATAAGCAATTCGCTTTTAGCTGAAAATTTTTCTGGAAGCCTAGAAAGGATTATACTTTTCAAAAATGAATTGCATTCTAACACACATGTACGCTTCAAATCTGATTCTAAGGAGTTATCAATCCACACTCGTAGGTGGGAGAAAATTAAGTATGGAAAGATGAACTTCATTGGAAAACAAAACGGAACTGGTGAGTTGATTATGAATCGTCTCTCAGCTTTTTTTTACTGATATTTGAACGTATTCTTGAAGCCAAAATTGACTGAAAAGGATAGACTCAAGAGAGCTTCTTCTTCGATGGGGAAATAAAAACAAAACGAACACATCGGTATTTAATGATCGAACATCAAACACAAATTTCTTAGTTATTCATCACACCGTAATTTTTTCTTCTTTTTTGACTTCATCTCACCACTACCACAAATTGATGGAACAAATAACTAACGATCGTTTTGCCGATTTGATTGGACATTCTGAGAAATTCGAAGAACTTTTCCTCTAAAAGCTTTTTTATATAAAGCTACATACATATTTTCTGAAACGTTCGTGGGAGGTAAGTTTCATGAAAGAATAGTCGCGTTTCCGAGCACTGAATAAGATCCGCCGAACACTTTCGAAAAGAATTCACTTTATCTCTTCACCGCTTTCATTGATGTTTCTGTTAGAGACTAATATTGCGATTTTTTTGTATTAATTCATTCAGTTGTTTTTTTTAAGTTCTGCGAAACAATCACCATCTATGCATGAAAAATTAAAGCACTTGAGAATGTTACTAACACAAAGATTCTAGTGACGTCAAATCTTCTCAATTTGCATATGGCACTCCACAAACAATGACGTCATTGAATTTTTGTTCACAATAATGATGTCATTCCATTTAGATGCATATCCATCACATTTTAGTTCAAAGGATTCACTTTATTGAAGTTTTTTTCTTCACTTTTGTCAAAGGACTTCACAGCGCATTATTGTAATTTCAGTTTGTCGATGTCGTCTGTGCAAAACATTTTCTAACTTTTCACATATCACACAATTATTTCGGCCATTTCGACGGAGTTGCTTGAATGAATCTTGTTACGAAAGATCAAGGACAAAGACAAGGACAATTGTTTAAAGAATTAATTTCGGTCAAAATAGATGAAAGTTGTATTTTTTGCGGTGTATGCTGCCTTAATAGGGTGAGGGGTTCAAATCGAGATTTTTTCGTTCAAAGCAGCAATTCGAGAGAATGTTAAACGGTTTCCAAGTCAACATTCTCTGAATGAATGGTTTTAGATTTGAGAGTCAGTCGGGAAGATCATAGGAGTCTGAAGTACCGCCGATGACTACCCTTATTAGATTAAAGGTTTCATTTGCAAAAATATTCAAAAAAAATTACCTTTAGAAATGACATTTACGTGGCTGCCCGGACTAATTATTGTCGTTTGAATAAACCAAGGAAGACCAAGACAAACGAGTATATCGAAGACATTTGATCCGACTGCATTTGAAACCGCCATATCTCCATATCCTTCCTTAATAACAGCTATCGAACTAAGTGCATCTGGAACGGAAACACCAGCAGCTACAAATGTTAGGCCCATCACTGTGTCTGGTATGCCCATGGTAGTACCAATTATCGTTATTTGCCAAACCTTTTACAAAGCAAATCGTTAAAACGGTTGAACGGACGATAATTCGAGAGACATACCATAATGTAAGAGTAAAATGAAATCCAAATCATTGAAATGAAAAATGTAAACGCGTACCAATTGCGAAATTTCTCTGTTCTACAGTCTGGCATTGTCAATCGGCACAAGTAGTGGATGGCATAGGTGACATACCAGGAGATTAGAGCTGGTAGACCGCTATCGACAGGCCTGTCCAATGGATTAACAAGTTCTTGTGATTTAAGATCCTTGGACTTGTAATATTCCGCATCAGCCGATGGTTTGCCGACCATTTGAGTTTTGTCATTACCGACTTTCTGCTGCGATACATCGATGGTGGTTTGATTTGTTTGGTTCGTCAGATCCGTTGGGTCACCCCCAACGCTGTATCCCATATTTTGTTGACCACCTTGGTCCCAAGCAGAGGTTGTGTTACTGTCACCCCATGAATTGGCAGAGGGATTATTCCAACTGGAACTGGTAACAGCCGGAGCAGCAGTGGTTGTTTGATCACCCCACGCCGCATTTGGATCCCAATTCGTTTCATATGGATTCGGTTCATTGTAGCTCTGATAATTGTCCTGTTGTTGTGGTGACTGAACAGCGGCCGGCTCTTGACTGAGACTCGTTACCGCTTGACCCGTTTGCGAGTAAGTCGAATCTGGAACGTTTTTGTAGGTGACCAATGCGGATTGCTCTTCTTTGGTAGGAAGTTTGATAGGAAGATGCAGGGAATGGGCCCATTTCTCCAGCGCCGTATTGAAGTACAACGCTACACAATACACAACGTAGAACAGCATCATAATTACAGCCTCATACTGAAAATCGAAATATTGAATTATTGTAAACTAATTGCATGGCATGGACTGCGGTCAACAATATTACCGAAGATATATAGTCGTTGCAGATAACAATCAACATAACTAGAATTGAAATTGAATAGAAGAAACAATCTCGAACTAATGGCCACCAATTTAAATGGCAAACTGTTCCAGAGCATAGAGCACAAACGGATATAACAAACATTATATTGAACACGGCGCTGCCAATAACACCAGACACACCAATGTCGTCTTTGGCAAAGAACACTCCAATAATAACAGCTAATGAAGAATTTTCGATTAAAATAATTTAATGGCCGGTAATTGCAATGTTCGTTCACTCACTTGCTAATTCCGGAGCACTACTTCCGGCTGCCATGAACGTTGCCCCGGCTACATCAGGTGATAGTTTCAGTTCTGTTTGAAAAGTCCATTTGTAAATTAGTAATTAATCGCTTCGACGCCAATTGGCAAACGGTTACCTTCACATATTCTATCTAGACTTGAAACGAAATAATCATCGCAGACAATTGCTAGCCCGAGAAATGTATACAAAGCAACTAAAATATGTACAACCAGGCCGCCATTTTTTCGCCATTTGGGTGGCATTAATGGTCGTGGGAATTGCTCGATGGCCGGGGGAGTACAATTCTCTCGCAAGGGGCGATGTGTTTGGACTTTGTGTGTAAAAACCGTTGTGGGTATGTAATCGACGGTTGTGAAATCGGTAGATTCTTCCAAATTGGGGATTGTTGACACAGACGGCGGCGGTGCTTCTGTTTCAGCTGTTTCGTCATTTTCTTTTTCGGGGGATTTGGTCGTGGCCGAATACACTTGAAGCGAACAATAGAGTATGAATATTAAGGTCCAATTTATAATACGACCTTGACGAGATCGTCTCATTTTCTGTAAATAAAAAAATTCATTAAATTTTAATGGAAAAACTCGAATGTTCTGCCCGCCCCGATCAATGATTTAGATTTTCATTTTGCCCGAAAGTCAATTAGAAGGTAACTCCACAACAAAAACTTGAATATTTCAAAATTTACTGTAAAAACAGAGCTCTACGTAGGAAAACAGAATCAGGTCAGGAGCTAAAATCTTAGATCTAGCTTCCACGATCTCAGTTCCTTGTGCTCAAATCTTAGGTCCAAGTTCTGGAAAATCAGTTCCAGGTGCTGGAATCTTTACCCAATCTTTTACCCATGCACTGGGCTTGTTGCTGAAATCTCTGAACCAGATGCTTGAATTCGAGAAACAATAGCTGAAATCTCTGGTTGGAGGTGCTGGAGTCTTAGATAAAGGTAATGGATTCTGAGACTTGATTCTGATATCCAAGCACACAGTTTTGTGATAGGCTTGAGATTTATGAAAAACTGCGCTACCGAAAAAATTACACGCCGAAAATTTCTAGTTTTGATCAAAGTTTCTTCATGGGTTTCATGTTTTATGACATGCTCCAAATCCAATCTCGCGTACAGAAAGTCTAATTTCGTCACTGAGCAACAACACTTAGGAAATACCATTTTCTCCGTGAAAGTCGCTCTAAGCAGGTTACAGTGAAGGTAATTTAGCTAAGATCAAGGTTTCCGATTTCGTTAGGTAACTGTGGATTTGGAATTCGCATCGAATCGTTATTGTGCCATGTATTGCATGGCATTGGTTTGGTCTTTTCTCCCGCAAGACCTCGACACTTACTCTTTCTTTTATTCTACAGCCTAGTCTACCACCAATATAACTCCGCTATTTTATGTCTTTAGAGCATTCTGTTCTCGTCTGTTAGGGTCATACTACATTGGAAATGTGGTCTTAATCGCTAGAAGAACTACTCTTCGGTAAATTTACCAACTATTCCATTGCTGCTTCGTAAGCATGACTTCGTAAGTTGACCATTCATTGAAATATGGGTGATCGGGCATCAAAGAAGGAGACAGAGTACTATAACATAGCCTCAACGGTTGCGCTCTTTTTTGTTCCCGAGGTTACCGAAAGTTAAAGTAAGATGTCAAATTAACATAAGAGACAATCAGTAGACAACCTTCAATGAAAATTATATGATAGCAAGGTAGATTTTCGAAGAAGAAGCTGGCTGTTAAAAGCATAAACTCCATTCATAATACGGTTGGTGTCTGAAAATGTAGGCGTTCACCGGCAACAAACACGAAATTTATCAAATCTAACAGAAAATATTACTTTACTGCACGAGTTTTCGTGCCATTTATTGTATCAGCAATTGATCATAGGACACATCATTTTGACGAAAGACAATACAATACAATACAAAGGCTGATTTTAGACGATTTCATTTGTTGTAGCAAGATCGTGATAGTACAACGTTATTACGTTGTTGCTTTGCTTTTTCGTTTCGACGAATACGTGGCTCTCACTCGTCAATACAGAGATTTACAAGCAAGAACGTCATATATTTCTCATTCCTAGGATGGAAAAGTAGTTTTCTGACCCTCGGAATGAAAACTATTGTACGAAACTCGGAAAAATATATGTTTTTGACTCGTGTGATTGCAGCCCTTGGCTTCGCCGCAGGCTGCAAACCTCACACGTTATATTTTTCCTAGTTACGTAAATAACTATTTCATACCTTGGAGCCAAAATAGTTACTTTCGCCCCGCTAATGATATAAAACGACTTACGCAACCCTCGGCATGAAACGTTTTATTGCTAATTCCATCGTACCGTCACCTGGGTAACGAGTTTCATCTCTTTCACTCTTTCAATGCGATTTATATTGACATGAGACAAAACACATTCGTTCCTATGGGGACATGGTAGCCATAATGTATGGATTACCGATGGAATTAGCCTTATGTGTAAATCGGCGAATGTGTATGGCTCGGGCTTGGATTGCAACACTGCGAGCTCACATTGATAAAGACCTATGACAAAGACAAAACATTTTCCATGCAGAGGTACAAAATCGAAAGAGAATTTTCAAAAATATATGAAATACATATTTGTGGGGCCATCACTAGTTTAGGTACATTCTGACAATAATGCTTCTCATAACTTGCACTCCAGATTGCAAATCACGTAAATTCTTTCAATATGTCAAGTTTTACCATGCAAAGCGTTTTTTAAATTGTTTACAGAGAACACTGACAACATGTTTTATTGTTTTGCTAAACTTGCTGACAGTGGTAATCTCTTAGCTTTTCATTATCCATAGACCTGCATTTTTCTACAACGAAATAATTTCCTTTCTATAAACCAGAAAAGAAACATAAAACCAGTGACGTCATAGTTGGTAATGTGTTTATGGCAACATCACAAACCGTTTAACTCTTTCACAAATAAAGTAGCCCACATATTCCAAAGATTTTTTTCCCTTCAGTGAACTTCAAAAGAATGACTCCTTGATTTGTTCGCAACACTCACCTATCCGATATCTACGGCTTTTCTAAACAAAATAAAATAATCTCATGGTTACATCCGAACTAAATAAATATATCGACTACCATTTCCACTACCATTTCCACTGCCAATCCAACAGGGTCCTTGTGAGTATAAATGGTGATTAAATGATTAAGGCAAATGCTGTCTTAAACGTCACTGAACAACAGTAAACAAAACGCTTAAGACTTTATGGATTGTATAGTATGGACACAAGTAAAAAAAACCTCAATGGTTATTGATTTACGATACGCCTAGCCCAATGTGGAAATGTGTAAATATAAGAGAAAAAGAACGACAATGTTTATATAAGGGAGATTACAGAGACCCCCAACCACATAATAATCAAATTTATCTTTTCCCTTCACAATTTTATGGATTATTTATTCAATCGAGTTTACAGTAAAAAAAAAAGTTGTTTTAGTATTTTGATTTACCGTCCGTCGTAACAATTTCCTAATACTGAAAAGTCGAATGTCATGTTCAATTGAGACATGGTAATCATTTCCGCTAAGAAAAAAAATTATAAAAAGCGACTGCGGTGTTTGTCATACAATAAAAATGAAGAATTTTTCAGAAAGCTCATCGATTTTTACCAACTATCGAAAGAGTACCCCCCATAAGACATTGAAAATTATTCACATGAAATTTGGATGAAACTTACCCGATTTTTTCGAAGCTTTTATCCTTTTCAGCTGATGTTGAATTTGTAATTGCTTAATTGATCAATTGATAAAACTTTTGTTGATTTTTGAAATAAATTGACTTGAGAAGACAAATATTTTGAATCAAAAATAATTAAGAAATAGCATCGATCGAAATGTATGCCATCGTAGGCAATACACGAAACACTAAAAAAATTTCAAGTATTGGAGTTATCTAACATGGAGCATGGAATGAATTCGAACAGCAGACATGCGTACGGTTCATGCTTTTTACTTCATGTCTTTTGGCATATTTACGCTTAACGATTTGTGATAATAAAAAAATAATTTATTTGATGTGATTTAATATAACAAAAAAAAAAGAATTTTTGTGTCACAGTTCAGTGAGTCCAGGTTATCAACTTAGGGGTGACCGAGTTAATATTTTTGCTATAAGTTTCAAATACCGATTTTTATCATAATTGAAAGCCTTGGAAGCTTAGTAAGCTTTCATTGATTTACAAAAAAGCTGCAATTGCTTCATAAACTTAATGCTTTAATTAATGCTTTCTGAAAAATGGGCTTGTGTTTCCCTTTAATATTTTATTTATGTGGGCACATCACCCACGTTTCTAGCGGCATTTTCTATTGCGTCTTTCCATTATTTTTCCCTGTTTTTGTTTAGGGTAATCGAAGCTCCAAGTATCGGTTACATTTCAAATCAAAAGTGTATTGAGTGAACGATATTTGAATTTTTGTGCTGCTTGAGATTTGGTAAATGGGGTGAATGTTGCGTGGCTTTTATGCGTCTCTTACATTTTTAATCAAATGAATGATAAATAAATAAACAGATCTCTTTCTCACGCAAACTTGTTTACGAATCTATCAGTGTGGACGAAATGGAAAAGTCAGCAGAAAAGTTTTCTCTGAGTTTAGTAGCAAGATTGTATTCGGCTCTACAAGTGGTTAGGTCGAAGATTTAATAGATTCAGGTGAGTGACTTTCGAGGTTTTTATGCACTTAAAATTCATACGTAGTAGAGTATTATTGATGTGTGATTAAAAAGTTGTACGTATATCGCTTCAGCTTGCCAAATATATTATATAAATACCAAGGCTGAAATGAGCGGTTATCGTGAGCGGCGCTCGGAGCACTTATTAAATGTCTAACAAAACTAAGTATGAATTTTCTTTTCTAATCAGTGTCAGATACACCGCCGTCATAAGAAAAAGAAACTTAGAGAAAATTAGCGAAAATTTTCATCGAAATTCGCCGAAAAAATTAAAATTAGCGAAAAAAACATAAGACCCGTACGTATCAGAATAGATATGACAAACAGAATAGATGTGGCAAACAGACTGGAACGTATCTTAATATAGTAATAAGCAAATAATCCAACGTTTTATGTTCTTTTATAACTATAAGAATTTCAAAGATCCATAGAAATTACCCAAGGTAATGTCAAAGGCCCTACCGAATTACGTCTCATACCATTCAAATCTAGAAATGGTTATATCCAAGGATTTGTCCATTTTCCCCTAAAACCCTGAGACACGTGTTCCCTAAAATTTTATTCTTTACAACTTTGCTTTTGGAAGCAACTTTCTACCTCTTATAGGTCAAGAGATATGGATCATCCCTCCCAATTCTAGAAGTGGCCATATCCCAGGATTGAGACATTTTTACCCAAAACCCTGAAACACATGTACCCTAAAATTTCATTCTCTACAACTTTGCCTTTGACAGTAAATCTCCATATTGCATAGTTAAGGAAATAAACACGAAAAACGGTTTTCGTATAAGGCCAAGAAACTCAATTTCGTTGATTCCATCGGTCCTGGTGCCCCGACTCCTGACTCGATTTCCACAAAAATTATTTCCCAATTTTCTGATATCAAATCCTTTCACTTGACACCAACATGAGCAATTTCTGGGCTATACTTCCTGAGATATTTGCGAAAAAGCTTCACCGACCCTCGAAAAACAATGTTTCCGGTCACTTCTTCGACCATATCTCCAGAACTGCTTTGTCGATTTTGCTCATCTTCGAACTTGAATCACAAGAGGTATGTGCCTTTCAGGGAAAAAAAATTACTATGATCGGTCGAGCCGTTTGGAAAAAAAAGTGGAGACGGACGGACGGACATTTTTTTTTATTGTTGATTCGTCATATACAGACGATAAAAGAAACATCCCCCCAACTCCCACCTCGATCTACCCCATGTTTACATTAAAATTGTTTGTAGTAAACGTATAAGACCTTCGTACTTCGTTTTGTTCAATTTTGTCGCTAATTTGATTTTTTCGTTGAAAAGCTTCGCTGATTTTCTTTTTTTACCTTATGATGGCAGTACACTAAGCCGGCTCTATGTCGAAATATAATTACCATCATAAAGAACTGCCAACAAAACTAACTACTATCCCCACATAAATACATAAGTACATAAGTACACAAATACATAAGTACATAAATAACTACCTACTTTAATGACTGAAAGACAACAATAATTCCGAACCATATTAACTATTTCGTTATGTAGTAATGAGAAGTAATGTTTTATACCCGTACGAAGAACGAAGTTCTTCGGAAAAAAGTCTCCTGCGTTTACCACGACGTTTGTAACCACCGCAATTTCGACCCGGGAGTAGGGGAGAGCATCGATCATGGTTCTGAGATGACAAATCAGCAATAAAAAAGTGTCCGTCCGTCCGACTGTCTGTCAACACGATAACTTGAGTAAAACTGA
Organism: Pseudolycoriella hygida; assembly: GCA_029228625.1. Lineage (NCBI taxonomy): Eukaryota > Metazoa > Arthropoda > Insecta > Diptera > Sciaridae > Pseudolycoriella > Pseudolycoriella hygida. The sequence goes on from CM055406.1 coordinate 128,520,410, forward strand.
ACCGAACTGAACCTCGGAAGATAATTGAAAAACTTTTTCGGAATTGAATCAGGGCACTGTCGGCCCAAAAGCCAATGAACTAGGGCCGTTAAGGTTGTTTTTGGTCTTTTGTACATAACTCGAGTAAATCTTTTCCGATTTTCATAGATTTTGTTTTGTTTGAAAGATTAGAGCATGACCGACAATTCATGGAAGAAACTTTTTTGGTTTGAGTCATTGGACTTAGCTAGGGTACTAGAAAGGAGTGTCTGCTTGGGCCCTACTTGTTATTTGTACATAACTCGAGTAAATCTTTTGCGATTCTCACAAATTTTGTTTGTTTGAAAGGTCTGGGTATGCCTGACAATTCGACTCTTTTAATTTTGAGCTTTTGGGCTCAACCAGGGTCCTAAAACTGAATCTCTACTAAGGCCCAACGTTTTTTTCTACATAAATCGGGTAAATCTTATCCGATTTTCAAATTATTTTTCTTCCTGAAAGATCATCTAAAAATTGATTAAGGGATTGAGTTTAGACAAAATCAGTTGAAAACTTTGGAGAAAATGGTCAAAAACGTAGTTTTTTGAAGGTTTGTGGAAGTTTTTCATTTATATCTCTGCGAAATTAAAACGGAAATCGCTATGGAAGGTTTTAAATAAAAAATATGGACATCAGAAAATCACGAAAATTAAATTATTGAAAACCCGTAGAGTCGTTCGTGCTGGACTGCGCCAAACCCTACACGATGTTTGCTCGTTTTCCCTGAATATTTCTTTAATGATGAGGTTTTTTGTGAAATGTTGTAGAGAAAAAAGAGGTAAACTTTTTTGTATGGAAGTATGTGCTAGAGGTCTCTCCTAAGTGCTCTAGATCAGTTCTAAGGTCGGCCCTAGTACAAAAAAGTTTGTATTTGTTTTTGGAGAGGTTTTTTGTGCCGTTCCTTCGGACGGGTTTTTCGGCAATTTCCAATAAAAATTAATGTGGGCGTAATTTCATACACTTAAGAGTAACATCTATTCTGTTTGCCACATCTTTTCTGATGCGTACGGGTCCCTTGCATATGTTTTAATTACAGTTTGTAAAATTAGTTGAACCTGAACCTTTGTCAAGTAGCAAAAGAAACCGGCCCGTGAATAAAATAATTTTGGTACAATTTCAAACAAAACTAAGCATTTGATTCGTCCCCTAATTAAACCAAATTCAAATGTTAGTCACTGTAGAATGTTTGCTTCACATGCACATTGCATAACAACAGCTCTTATAAATGACATCGTGTTCGACAGATAAAAATAAAAAATGAAATACAGAAATATTGATGCGTACCAACAATAAATTACTTTTCATTGCAAGCAGTTTGTTACTTTTCATTACATTTATATAATTTACACAAACACCCACTTAAAGTGGAGATGTGATGCAAGTCTTTGTTTGTCCTTATAAAAGTTCTGAAATCAGCGGAGGTGACGGATTTAGATTTGATCTCCTAAAAGATTCTCTTTCAATTTGATGATAAGTTCAACACGCACAAAAAAATTTTGAATCAAGGTTTTGTTGCGTTTAAAAAATTGTGTCACAAATGCCACTCACAGACAGTGGAACACGTGTTCCAACTTTTTAACTCCTATAGTTTCAGAGTTATTGAGTCATCTCTACTGAGTCTAGAAGTGGCTAAATCCTAGGATTGGTCAATCGTTTTAAGGACGGTCGACTGAAGTAATAATCTTAAGCTATCCTCGAAAGAGCCGTTTACAAGAGTCTAATAAGTAAGGATGTAAGGTTGACGAAATCGGCCAGTTAAAAATATCCGATTTTCATTTGCACGGAAAAATCGAAATTTCAAAAATTCATGTCTGTCGAAACTGAACCTATCAACACTACACATCACACACACTACAACATCAACACTAAGATTTTCCGCAGAATCGGAAAAAAATATGTTCAGATGGTATGAGGCAAGGAGGGGAATTCAAGTTCCGGTATGTATTCCGGTCTACAAAAAAATTTCATGTAAATTGTTTGTGCGTAAGACTTGCGTCACAGCCCCTTTATTACCTTGGAGACATGATGAACTGTTTCTGTGAGATAGTAACAATAATAACCAATACGAATTGCTTCATTAGGAAGAATAAGTTGACTAGTTAAATGATAAACTTTTATGCTTCAGTACGGAAAAACCGACGCTCGCAGAAAAAGTTTTGCATTCGTAACTTGGTAACGAGGTGAATATTTATGATTTTTGAAAAGAACAGGTAGACTAGCCAATAGCAAATAATTGAATTTAGTAGTACGTTTGTTTGGATTATCCTCGAGGGAAGCAATTAGACGTCGTGAAACGTTCTGTACGTGTGTCATGTTCATGTTAGTGTTTTGTTCTCATTGAATTTTGTTTTTCTTCTTAACTTCTGACCTGCACCTTTTTTGCGATTGATATTTACTGTGCCTTCTATTTATCAATAAAAATTAACAAAAATACTTTCATTAATCTAGAAACTAACCAGAAATAAATCGAAAGAATGTTTTTTACACGAAAAGACTCCTTGCACATTGTGCAAATAGTCTCTTCTATATATTGCTGACTGTGTGCAAATAGCCGAAGGTATATAGAAGAAATTATTTGTACACAGTGCAAATAGCCAACAATATATAGAAGACACTATTTGCACATGGAAAGACGCAACATTCAACCAAAACTCTTACACAAAGAAGAAAGTTTTCAATGCAATTTTTCATCAATTTTATAATATGCGTACATGAGATGTATATGTATTTGTACATGCATGAAATGGTCGCTAACGAAAGTAGGGAACTTTTCCTTTTACGAAATGTCACGAATCTAGGTGGCTAACGAAGCTAGGGAACTTTTCCTTTTACGAAATGCCACAAAAAGTAGGTGGCTAACGAAGCTAGGGAACTTTTCCTTTTACGAAACGTCACACAAAGTATGTGGCTAACGAAGCTAGGGAACTTTTCCTTTTACGAAATGTCACATAAAGTAGGTGGCTAACGAAGCTAGGGAACTTTTCCTTTTAGGAAATGTCACAAAAAGTAGGTGACTAACGAAGCTAGGGAACTTTTCCTTTTACGAAATGTCACATAAAGTATGTGGCTAACGAAGCTAGGGAACTTTTCCTTTTACGAAATGTCACATAAAGTAGGTGGCTAACGAAGCTAGGGAACTTTTCCTTTTACGAAATGTCACAAAAAGTAGGTGACTAACGAAGCTAGGGAACTTTTCCTTTTACGAAATGTCACATAAAGTATGTGGCTAACGAAGCTAGGGAACTTTTCCTTTTACGAAATGTCACATAAAGTAGGTGGCTAACGAAGCTAGGGAACTTTTCCTTTTACGAAATGTCACAAAAAGTAGGTGACTAACGAAGCTAGGGAACTTTTCCTTTTACGAAATGTCACATAAAGTATGTGGCTAACGAAGCTAGGGAACTTTTCCTTTTACGAAATGTCACATAAAGTAGGTGGCTAACGAAGCTAGGGAACTTTTCCTTTTACGAAATGTCACAAAAAGTAGGTGACTAACGAAGCTAGGGAACTTTTCCTTTTACGAAATGTCACATAAAGTATGTGGCTAACGAAGCTAGGGAACTTTTCCTTTTACGAAATGTCACATAAAGTAGGTGGCTAACGAAGCTAGGGAACTTTTCCTTTTACGAAATGTCACAAAAAGTAGGTGACTAACGAAGCTAGGGAATTTTTCCTTTTACGAAATGTCACAAAAAAAGGTACGTAACGAAGCTAGGGAACTTTTCTTTTTACGAAACGTCACATAAAGTAGGTGGCTAACGAAGCTAAGGAACTTTTCCTTTTACGAAATGTGACATAAAGAAGGTGGCTAACGAAGCTAGGGAACTTTTCCTTTTACGAAATGTCACAAAAAGTAGGTTGCTAACGAAGCTAGGGAACTTTTCTTTTTACGAAACGTCACATAAAGGTGGCTAACGAAGCTAGGGAACTTTTCCTTTTACGAAATGTCACAAAAACTAAGTGGCTAACGAAGCTGGAAAACTTTTCCTTTTAAGAAATGTCACGAAAAATAGGTGGCTTACGAAATTACGCTTTAATTAAGCGCCACGCAAAGCTAGTTGGCTAACGAGCCTAGGGAACTTTTCCTTTTACAAAATATCACAAAAACTAAGTGGCTAACGAAGGGAACATTCGTCTAAGTGTGCAAATAGTCTCTTCTATATATTGTTGCACACAGTGCAAATAGCCAACAATATATAAGAGAGACTATTTGCACAATAGTCTCTTTCTTTTTTATATGTAAATAACTGAAAAATAGAAAGTTACTTACTTCTTAAACTGAGAAATGGACAAACCCCAAGAAATACAAAAAATAGTATACGACAGATTATATTCAAGAAATCACGCAATAACGGGCTGTTCATAAATGACGTGGGGGAGTGTCTATCAAAATATGACAGTCTATAGAAATTTGGACTAAAATGGACTAATCAATCAGACAAACGTTGATTAATAACACAAAAAAAATACTTGATAATTTGCAGAAATCATAAAGTCGAAGAAATCAACTCAAAGCGGGATCTTTTTAGGTGAAAAACACGTATACATGTTTAAGATGCACACGTTAAATTGAGTAACGAAACATCTATGTGTCCTTCGCTAATATTCTGTTATTTATTTTCATTTGAAAAATACTTAAAAATAAAACTCGACGTTTAAATCAAAAAGAAATTACTGATAATATTTTCTATGAAAGAGGTGCAGGAATGTGTTAGAACAAAGCGTCGTCTAGGACCTGTGTCATTGTCTAACCACGTATGGTGTATGCAAAAAATGTTACATGCAAACCCATTTTAGTCAGTATAATGTGCATGACTGCAGGGAGATGTTAACAGATTTGCAATTTGCGAAGCGTAACAAAAAAGGAAAAGATTGTTTGCCATTTTCATCGTCAATAGACGTTTTTATTACAGAGGTTAAAAGTAATAAATTTCTCGTCTATAACGGCTACATTCCCATAAAACAGTGTTCGTTTTATTCATGAATGCTTGAAAAGTGGATTTTACGTTTATTTGTTTTCATTTCACCCCCACTGTTCGAATTTTTTGATCTTAAAACACTCTACATGCATGATACTTCTGACTTTGTCTTGTTAGTTTGTAATATGTGACTATAGATAAAAAATGCATGTTTGTCACATACAAATGTACTTTTTTATCGTCCACGCGATAGTATGCTACAACATCGTTTTGTTGTGCAATTATTCTGAATTATTTAGACAAACAACCGCTGAATTATTTATTTAGCCGTGCATTTTGTTAGGTGTTACTCTGCATGCAAAATAATAATGTTGTTTACAACAAACTGACAAGAAAATGTATACCGTGTATACCGATGATGCGATGCAAAATATATTATTAATGTAAGAAGAAACAATTTCAGCTTACAATGAACACATCAAGTACAACATTATTTTGCATCAAACATACGAAAAACATCAATGGTTGGCATAAGCAATCGATTCTTTTGTGATTCTAAAAATTTCGATCGGCACGTGGAAGAAAATTGTGTTTCTATTGTTGTGAAAAAATTGAAAAATGCAAACGAATTGAATGAAATGCGTCATTATTTTATTACTTCAGTCTTTCGTATGTCGGAAACATTGGGGCGATAATGCATAAAAAATTTTTAATAAATGAGGAGCTTGAGATGTGCGAGGATATGAAGAGTGTTTTCATAATGAAAAGTTTTTGCAATTCAGGAAGTTTTTTAGTGTTGCTGATCTTTAAGTGCAAAAGTTCTACAAAGATGTTACCATGCTACAACCAGATTAAGCAATCGTTAAGCTTTGCATCTACATATAGTTATTTACGTAACTAGGAAAAATATAATGTTTTTGATGAGTGCCAAGGGCTGCAATCACACTAGTCAATAGTACATTACATCACAAGAAGCTAAAACGGTGCATTTAGGCCCAAGTGATGTATACTATTTTTCGCGCACACGGACAAAACGCCAGATTCCGAACAAAAACACTAGACAAATTTTGCATGAAAATTTTATATCATGATTATAGCAAGTGTACGACTGATTTTTTCACATCAATCATTTAATTTTTGTTACTGTAAACATAAACAAAAATAAGTATAGTAAAAGAGACGCACGCATTTCAAAGCGATGTGTGTGGGTATTACATAAAAAGTATTTGTGAAGTAAAAAAAAAACAATTTTCAGTGGTTCAGTTTTTCAGTGGTCAGCAGTGATAAATATTTCCTTGAGTATAATGTTTTCATTTTTCTGTCAGCAGTTCAAGGTGGGAAGAAAAGACTTTTCTTTCCGCCTGTCGTTTTCAGTCCTGATCTAAAAAGTGATGTTCAAATGTAAGCCTAAAATACGCCTTTTCGGATGCAAATTTGGCGGTTTTTGTCCATCTGCGCGAACAAGAAAATTGAATTTTTGGAAAAAAATTGAAATTTGAGCAAAACATTTGAAAGATTAAAAAAATTTCAAATTTTCAAAAAGTGGAAATTTTTGAAAACATATGAAGGGACCCGTACGTATCAGAATAGATGTGGCAAACAGAGTTGATGTTACGAAAAGACTGGAACGTAAAGTAAATATTGCGTTTGAATAGTTTGAAAGTTTGAATGACTCATAGAAATTACCCAAGGTAATGTTGAAAGCCCTCCCGAAGTACGTTTTTAAAATTTAATTCTCTACAACTTTGTCTTTGGAAGCAACTTTCTAACTGCCATAATTCTAGAGATAGGAGTCATCCCTCTGAACTCTAGAAATGGCTGAATCATAGGATTGGGACATTTCTCGGGGAAACCCTGAAACACGTGTTCGCCAAAATTTAATTAACTGCCATAGTTCTAGAGATAGGAGTCATCTCTCTGAATTTTACATGTGGCTAAATCCCAGGATTGGGACATTTTTCGAGAAAACCCTGAAACGCGCAAAAATTTAATTCTCTACAACTTTGTCTTCGGGAGTAAATCTCTGTGATTCATAATCATAATAAACCATAGGTTGATGAAAACCCATCTCGTATTGTAAATGGCTGAGAAATAAAATTTTCTCCATTCCGTGGGTTCCAGTGCCCAAACCACTCAACCGACTTTCCACAAATATTTTTTCCCAGTTTTGTGACATCTTATTCTTTCATTTGACGCTAATTCGAACAATTTACGTGCTGTACTTGCTGAGATATGCGGAAAAAGTTTCACCGACCTTTTGGACACCTTTTAGGCCATATCTCCGGAACTTTTCGACCGATTTTGCTCATCTTTGAACTTGACCTCAGTTTTTCAACTATCTTTCAGGAAAAAAAAGTTTTTGAAAATCGGTCAAGATTTACTCAAGTTATCGTGTTGACGGACAGACAGACCGACAGTCGGACATTTTTTTTCGCTGATTTGTCATCTGGAGGCAACAAAAAAAGTTTCCCCCTTACTCCCGGGTTCGAATTCGCAATGTAACAAACGTGGTAGTAAACGCATCAGACCTTCGTACTTCGT
>CM055406.1:128542186-128581675 GCA_029228625.1 Pseudolycoriella hygida
GGACTTTCTCTGGGCGAACAAACCATCTCCTTGGCGGGCGATAGGAGGGCATGGAGGACGATAGTTCACCAATCTGGGGTTGCGACAGGAAGACCTCACACCGGGAGGTACTAACGGTCTATAAAGTTTGATGATGATGATGATCTGCACCTCGAGGGCGCGTACAGCAATTGTCCGATCAGATTCATTGGTGAATCGTTATAAGATTAATGACAACTTTCACCATAGTCGTTCAGCAATCAAAAATTTTGACACGAAATTATTAGAAATAATGCTTTAGGTTTTATGTGTTTTCCTCAAATAAACTGATTTTTACTAATTTACAACATAAAGTTTGATCACTGGAATAAATTTTAAAACAGTTTTCATGCAAGCATCAATAACTTTGATTAAGAATTAAAATGTCAACCATCATGACAGCTCTCACAACTCTACCCATATCACCGACATTGGTAAAAATTTGGAAAAACTTAAGATTTCTGGTCAGGTGTGGGAAGGGGGTGGAAGGTAGTGGTAACGATTGGGATCAGTAGTCATTTGGCGGCGGTCACCTCTCTGGAGAGAATGGGAAGGGAAAACAAAAAAACTAGGAATTGTCGGGAAGTGCTGGGTAGGACTTAGTAAGGCTGAATAGGGCTGGATGAGTGGTGAAATGGTGTTGGAAGAGTGAAGAAAGAATGGAAATTACCATGAAAATATATTGGGCGCTTTAAAGAGTCTACATTAGGCAAATTGGGCGCTTTAAAAAGAAATTTTATCGATAATGTAAGCATTCGCTGAGTGGACATCAATTTTGTGTGCACTCATCCAGGATACGCCGCGTGGAGGCTGCTTACTTGTAACCCATTGGCCCTGAAAAGAGCCTTTTCTTCGTTTGATAAATCCTCTGGCATGGTCAAAATATTAATGACCAAAATATTTAGACTAGAAGCTGGGCACATCACTTCGTAGATGCCAGATTTGTGTGTTTTCGACGTTGTGTCTTTTTTAGAGCCTAGAAGCTGTTTCAATTTCGCACTTGAGAACGCAATATCCATGTTCCATTTTTGTATACGCTGGCGATCTTTGTTGGTGATATGAACTGCATATTGAAACTTAGGGCGGGAATTTTGAGGTAGGGATTCGATGGGATTCAAGTCATGCAAGTTGATATGCTGAAGGGGGTTGACTACCGACGTTGTTGTTGTTGTTTCATAAATTAACAATTCTCGGGTCTAGAGATTTCTAACTGAAATGGACACATGTAGTCATTACTTCAAAGGCAATTGATTAATCTGAAGCTTTTTTCCTTCTAAGCACACTGTAAATATTATTGGTGAAGGACCACCATTTTGTCATGATGAGGTAATAATTTTGTTAAGAATGCTTGGTTTCATTGTATGGAACTACATATTGTGTTTGAGAACAATTCCCAGATTTCCAGTGTAGGAATGACGTCATTATTTCTGTCATTTATTTTAGTTAAGTTTCGCTAACGCTATGCTCCTTACAAGCATGCAAGTATCAGTCGTGGCTGTAGATAGCGACTATTGGCAAAGATGTCTTTGTCTAGAAGCCCATTGTCATTCATATATGAATTGTCGCAAATAATAAAGTGACTACACAGCGCAAGCCTTTGCCTTAAAAAATAAATGGACTTCAGTCATCATTTATCGAAATCCGGTATGTAAGATTCCACCATTTTTGGTATTGTCACAAATATTAGTCATGATCACAGTAACAAATCTCTCGACTGACAACAATACATTTTTTTTTATTTATGTATATGGGTTTTATATTTTTGTAAAGGGCGCGCTTTCACGCACAAAGATGAATCTTATATTTTAAAAACCCCCTGCATAATTCCACCGCGCTTTTAGAAAACATTTTAACCAATAATACTTAACCAAACTTCACACACAGGTCACAATTTTATGATACTTGCATTCTGCAATGTATGGAATAATTTATATAAGGGGTGCTGGGAAAGGCAAATCTAAGGCATGGCTGGGGTTGAGCTAAAATTGAATTAATTTATTGATGTGAGAACAAGATGGCATTTCCCTTTTAAAGTGTGCACCCTAAAATAAAAGTCATACAACTGGAAATACAGTGAGTTTGCAAACGATTTGGTTTAATACGTGAATATGAAACTGTTATTCATGTGTGAATATGCGGTTGGTAATGCCCTAGTGTTTTACAACTGGTACAATGTTTATCGAAACAATTGATTTGATTTTTGATGCTTGAATAAATAAAAATAGTAGAACAATTTCAGTGACGGTGTTTCGCTATACTTACACTTACTTTTTATCATATTCCGCAGTGCATCTGCTTCTTATCTCTCTGTGAAGTTGTCGGTTTCTGTTCTAATCGAAAGTCGTCAATTCACTACATGTCATAAATACTCTAACTACTGGTAAATGAAATGTGAACAAGGCATCACAATTCGGAGGTGGTTTTTCGTGTCTACATGTCTACTTCGTATTTCAAATACTTTATTGCATGTAAGTTGTTGTGTGACCTCCCACATGTATTTCAATGAAATCTAAATATGTGGAATTTAAAAGGCTAATCGCTTACTCATGTTTTTGAGCAATAAGGAAGAAGAAGTAGAGGAAAAAATTCACACGATATTTATTTATCATTTTCAAATTTTAATCAACATAAGATTGGATCATTAAAAATACACAAATGGATTCGAAGAATGTCTCACATTCATCTGAAAAAATTGCGTCCAGTTTTCTTCACAAAATGAAGCGACTCAATAATATTTTATTGATGGCGTACAGTTAGGGGCATGTGCTGCGGTGCCACCCTGTGAAACTAGGTGGCTGAATTGTGGTGCATGAGGCTTCACCGAAATGGCCAGGGCTGGGTTCTCGCTGTGACATTGAAGGAAACAGTTTTTCTCTGAGAAAAATACATAGTGCAACATCACTAACTTCACCCAAGCGTCATAAATTGAGTAGATTTCGGGATTCGATGCCCGTAACGAAACATATGCAGTAACGTCACTCAGAGAAACATGATCGGTCAATTTTTTTTCTTTATTAAAACTGGCCTGATTCCATCGCTTTATTCGAATAGTTTAAATAACTATATATCAAGCTCTTTTTTCACATAGGATATGACTGTTGAAAGTAAGGTAAACACATGTGGGTAACGCTTATATGCTCGTATTTCCGCCTGTCGTCTGTACGTTTTACGCATATCTCGGCTCCTAGACTTCCCACAGAGCTCAAGAAGAAGATTTTGATGAAGGTTTTTTTCGGCGGCTCGGCTCAACCGCGGCGCGCCGATCATATTTTTCAAAAAAAGCGTTGGGATTCAGCAGAAATTCAATTGGTTTTAGAGTCTCACTGAACAACGTTTTCTCAGATACCAATGCATGTACAATTTTTCTACCCGAAACCATAATTGTCATAATATACAAAAAATATTTTTACATTTGCTCAAAAACGTCCTGTAAGTTGGTTTCCGAAGAGCCTAGAGAATGTTCAACAGATTCAACAGCAGTGCAACTCCTTCAAGATTCTTTCAAATCATTCATTTTATTTTCATTTTTCGTGTTGTATGAAACAGAGTTTACAAATTCTCTAGACGAATCCTTTCTTTATCGCTGCCTCTAATAAATTGTTTTTTTTTTTTAATTTTCAACTCAAACTCATATTTCATTTATTTAGTGAATAAAAAATGTTTTCTGGACCCGCCCTAGAAAGCAGAGCCTAAAATAAGGATTTTCCACTGCGGTGGACTTTTAACAAAAGGGCGCACTCGTTAAGACAAAAGGGCGCGGCGCATTTATCGAAAATATAGAAGAAACATAACCAAAGACCCGTACGTATCGGAGTAGATGTGGCAAACAAATAGGTGCGAACTGATCAGAATTGCAAATTTTTGCAAATTTTTTAAAACTATCAGAATTCCAACGACCCACAGAAATTACCCAAGGTAATGTCAAAACCATCCCTAAGTACGGCAATTGTAAAAGTGGATATATTCCGGGATGGTGTCATTTTTGGTTAAAACCCTGAAACACATTTTCTCTAAAATTTTATTCTCTTCAACTTTGGAACCAACTTTCTAACTCTCATAGTTCTGGAAATTCGGGTCATCCCGCCCAATTCTAGAAGTGGTCATATTCCAGTATTGGACCATTTTTCCCTAAAACCCTGAAGACGAAAAACCATCTTCTAACATATATGGCCAAAAAACTCAATTTCATCCATTCCATTGGTTCCAGAGCCCAAACCACTGACCCGATTTCCACAAAACATTTTTCCAGTTTTTTGAGATCAGATGCTTTCATTTGACATCAAAATGAATAATTTCCGCAAAAAATGACGGGACGGACAAGCGCATAGACGGACATTTTTTTTCGCTGATTCGTCATCTCTAGACGATATTAAATGCATCCCCCTCACTCCCGCCTCGATCTACCCCAAGTTACAATAAAATTGTTTGTAGTAAACGCATAGGACCTTTGTACATTGTACGGGTCCAATAATAAATATTGACCTACTATTTGATACTGAGTGCAATGAACTTTGTGTCTTACTTGCAAAATTATATTAAGGTGGCGAACATTTTTGGACTTTTTGATAATTTTTTATTTAAATAGAAATAGTTGCTTGAACGCCGCAGGCAAAAATTTTGAAAAAGGATCATTCAGGCTCGTTTCTTTTTATTTTCGGCCATAGGACAGGACGGGCGCCCAAAACAACTAGCCAGGCTCCTTGAAAAGTTCGAGACTGGGGGATTTATCCTCGCTTCCCCCCCTCTCTAATCAAAATTTGCATGCAGTATTGGTAAATGGTCGTAATATCGCATTTAAGTGAAAGAGATAAAGAGTACATTTTCTGTTTATCACGGAGTAACATAATAAATTAAAATTGTATGGATTTGAGAGAAAAATTACACATTACACTCATTACATTCATACTCTTATTTTATTATGAATGGGCAGCACTATTTTATCCAGGGGCGCCGTAAACGTTCTTGCCTCGAGGCTCGGGCAACACTTCGACTAAATTTGTCGAGGCTGAGCAATAGCACCACTCGTCGATACAGTCAGAAAATATTCTTTTAGTTATCTACTAAGTACTCAAAGAACCCTTGCGATATAATCATGACAGATGGGGTCGAATAGGACGATACCCACGGAAAGGCGCTTTAAGGGATTGTATTAGAAATTTCTATTGGTGCAGAAGCTGTTTCAACCTCGAAGTTGCTAACACTTTTAGGTCTAATCATTGATCCAAAAAGTTACATTCAAAAGTTCCCAACACCGTTGCAAGTAACCGTTTCGTTTCAACGACAAATTTTCTCAAAATTATCAGGAAGAATCTAAACCTTTGTACAGTTCATTTGCTACAGAATTCTTGCAAATGTCTTTGAAAAGGGTCAATGGAAAGAACTGACGATCATCAAATAATGGTATCATAGCATCGCAACTGAACCCAGAGGTTGGAACAGAATATGTGGCGATAGAAATTTCTACGAGGGGATAACCACTAGTTAAGATTGGTCCCAACAATTCCAGAAATTCCAACTTTTTGTATGGACGCAATTTAAAAAAATTCTTTTTTTTTTTGTTCTATTGGTGTTCCAAAAATTCCACTTAATTTCCCCTCGAATTTCTATCAGAATGACGTAATGTAAAAGTTTGTAAGTAAGGGACCATTCACAAAGTACGCAGGGGGAGGGGACTTGGATGCACTCCACACATTTTGACGTATGATGCGAAGAGGATCTTAAGTTCATTTCTTCTTTAGTATAAGTATTTCCACTTGTGCAAAAATCAAAATTTTGAGCAACACCACGCGACAACATAAAACGGCACCCCTGATTTTATCTCATACGAATGTATAGTTAAAGGGCGACCTAAAATTTTTAAAGAGATTGTGGAGCACCACATTAGCGTCTTGTGCACTTTTCCTCCCCCGATATATATTATTTTAAGGTCTGCTAGAAAGTTGTGGAATGTTCTGGAAAGTCCTGTAGGGTTCTGGAAATTTCTGAAAAGTTTGGAAATTCTCGAAAATTCTGAAAAGTTCTCGAAATTTCTTAGAAGTTATGCACAGAAATTTTTTGAGCTTTGCAGAACTTTTTAGAAATTTTTACCGTTTTCTGGAACGTTCCAGATTTTTCTAGAAGTTTTTGGAATATTCTAGAACTTTCGAAAACTTCCTAGAACTATATGGAACTTTCTAGAAAGACCGGGAACGTCTGGCTCGAAGCGATTCCCGATTCCAGGGATGAAGAGCCAGAAAGCTCGGACTATTTACCGGAGACGCAACACGCTCGATCCAACGCACGAAACGAAACTGGTCAACAAATTGATTGGAAATTGTTGACACATCTACAAGTGCACTCTCCGAAATGCTTTTGTCCCTTTCATTTTATTTTAGAAATTTAGACGCCTCAAACAGTCTCGGAATAGTAGACAACAATTTTAAGTAAAACTTTCCGAGGACGGATATCGACACCTGGATTCACCTGGGAAGTCTATCCAGCATCTTCCAGGCGAAAACTTTAGCAGCTCCCTTGGGAGAAATTCTGCCAGAAGGACTGAATGGTGAAGACGTGATCGTATGCACTGATAGTGAATCAGCAATAAAAGCGCTGATATCACCCATTGTGACTTCTAAATTGGTAGAAGAATGTAAACGCTACTTGAACCAGATAGGGCTGAGCAATCGAGTCAAACTAGTTTGGGTGCCTGGGCACTCTGAAGTGAACGGTAATGAGAAGGCTGATGAGCTGGTAAAAACCGGCTCAACGGAAATCTCATACGGACCCGAACCTCACATCCCCATCCCGAATTCGCTTTGTGCGAATGCGGTGAAGGACTGGGTGAGGGCGGAGCATAGAAAAAGCTGGACAGCGTACGAAGGAGGAGTGCATACCAAGCATTTCTTCCCCACTCCGAACGAGAAATGGACTAGGGAGCTCCTGATGATGAGCCGGGATCGCATAAGAAGGGTGGTCAGGTCACGACCGGGCATTGCGGACTCAACAAGCACCTGACGAAGATGAGAATTTCAGGTGACCCAGACTGTTCCTGTGGCTTGGAAGAGGAAACGGGCTTTCACGTTATATGTGAATGCCCTAAATTCTATCAGCTAAGACACTAGGCGACTACGTAGTGCACCCTTTTTAAATTTTGATTTTTTAAATGATGACCGGGAAAAAGAAACAAAGAGTTACAAGATCTGTGTTCCAGACCACGAAAGTGATCGTCCCAAACTGATAAAAATCTAATAAAAAGGTAATATTGTCACACAGCAACTATTCTAAATTAATTTGAGAACATTTGCCCGTTGTAGTCGTTTGTGCCCGTGCTCGCGCGAAAGCGTGCGTCGGACCCCTATCTCCATGTACAAAAATGTTCATCTCAATCTTCTCTACAGAGAAGACCTCAGGTCTAAATTTTAGACCCATCCGACGTTCGGACCCCACACTTCCCTATTTATTTGATCATATACCTTTCTGTTATATGTATATATATATAGCTATATGTAAAGAAAATGTCTAGCCTTAAGATGACTTCAAAGCTTCTCCACTTCCCCGTAGGTGCTAAGTGCCTCACCAATTACTAATCCTTCAATCGCTTGCTCTGTTCAATTCCAATATTTACCACTATGTGTAGAAGAAAAATACAACAAAATATTGAGTGTACTTACCTGAACTAATAAATTGATTTAATAAATAATCAATAAGATGAACCAAAGAGAATCGAACACAATGAGCCCAGTTCTACTGTTATGAATTAAACTTTTATACTTTGTGTATAACGAAAAGGTAAAATAAATTGATGCAACAAAAGTAATACAAATTGTCCATAAAATGTTTTTCATACTTGCATAATTCTCACACGGAAGTAGTTTTCATTGTCAGTAAATGGTGACTTTCAGTGCAACTCTGCATGAAGTAAACATGGAGCTTTTGTATTTATTGTGAGACATAAAATTGTTCTTAGGAGGTAAATATCATCGGAAGAATAAAATTGTTCCGTTTTCGTAACATAAATATTTATTCGAAATGACAAAGATTCTGAATGATTGATGTGCCAATTTAAGAATTGGTTTACATTTTTCTATGATGATGCGTCTGTGAATGCTTCTTTTGTAAGTGTTAGCGTTTCTATTGCTGGACAACAAAACTGTATGTCTGTTTATCAACAAAGATCGCCAGCTTGTAGCTTTGATCACTTTTTTTTCGAAAACATAAAATAATTTGTATACATTGAGGAGTCATGCAATGTTTTTTGTATGCATTATTGCAGCACTAGACACTCACCATGTCACTTCAAAAAATCGATGTTTTGTAACGGCACAATTATTAGTAGATTATGCACCTCTTGTCAAAATTGTTATTTTGACGAGTGGGGCATTTAGGGCCGATAACAAATATATCGAGATAAGTAAATTTGCAGTAGAGGGATAAGTTCGAGATTATCGTTCTAGATAGATAAAAAACTCTTAATTTTAGCAGCCCATAGAACAGCTTGAAATGAATGACGAATCTGAAACGATAGCTGAGGCTACAATTGTTCGGTTTGAAAAAGTTACAACTGTTCGAATATTTTGCTCTTAAAATTTGGCTTAGAATAAATCGTAATTTAGACCAAAAATGTCCTTATTTTGTCCTTTCATAATAATTGTAAAATGTATCCGTGGGGTAATTCACTTCTGAGATTTGTAGATTAAATGAACTAAATGGATCAGTAAGGGTATGGTCGCCTGTAGGTCGTACAATTGCTCGCCGCCGCCGCCGTAAGCGTGGGAGTCTAGAAGTCATATTTGATTAGCGCTACAATGCTTTCCATAGACACTTTCCTTGAATTCTTTATTGACTACTTCAGTCAAGACTACTTTGACTGGTGGCTTGATTTACTTGCAGACATCGTCACAAAGTTGCGGAAAACATTACTAGCACTGAAATGTTAAAGGAACATTTTCTGCTAGAGTGACTGCTACTGCTACTAATACTACTAGTATGACGGTGAAACAAGAAAGTTTTCTTGAATGAAAATCTGATTTTGAAAATCTGAAAAGTTGAAAATATTCTTCTTTTGAAAATCTGAAAAATTCTTCTATCTTTCGCTTCAGCACACTTCTGTGCACCCTGTACCTAAACACACCGTTTCGTCCCGCTGGTTTTGAGGATGACAAAAGTTAGATTTTTATACCTCCCGTGAAATATAAAAAGACACAAAATCGATGAAGGAGCTCGTCGGATCTAGGATTTATTTACCCCGGACAAAATAATCTGGACTAAATTACTCCGCGCAAAATTACATCGGACAATATAACCCGGAACAAATAACACCGGACAAAGTAGCCCTCGCTGGTGAAAGGTTGCATGTAATGTTTTGGGGGCCTCTGCCCCCTCACCCCCGCGCCTGCAGCGGGCTTGATTACGTCCTGCAGGCGGCGTTACGTGTAAATCCCGCTAGGGGCTCCGCCCCTTAGATCCCGCAAGGGGCGATATTCCCCCCTTGATCCCTGCCGCCGCCTGCCGCTCCTCGACCCCGATTTTATTTTTTCATTATGTTTACGGCCTACGGCGCAGCTTTCTGCAAAATTCTGGATCTAATCTAATCAAGAATGGGGTTTTTTTGTCCAAGAGGTTACTTTGTCCAAGAGGTTACTTTGTCCGTGGTTAATAAATCCGAACGCCTGCTCGTCAGGGATGTGATCGATTGTTCATCAAACAAAATAGTCTATGTCAGGTCTCGTTTTCTCTATAGTACCTAAAGTCGCCGTTTCGTCTCGCTGGTCTCAAAACTCACTACTTCGCTTACTTAAAGTCACCGGAAATTTTAAGCAGGAATCAAGCCACTTGGCGACCCGTCAGGGACGACAGTGGTGAAAGTTTTGTGATCGTAAGAACAAAAAAAAAACATTTTGGCTAATTTTTTTGGCGTTTCATAATTTGTTGTTACCGCCAAGAAAAATCGCCGAAGTGCGAAATATCGTCAAGAAAATTCGAAAAACTGTGAAATATCACCAATTTGTGAAGTATCGCCATTCTTTTGGCATTATTTCACAGCTATGTGTGTCGGTTCCGGTTGCCGAGGCAACTTGAGTTGGGAAACCGTAGCTCGACTGTAACACAACTAAAAAGTTATTGGACACGTGCGAAGCACGAAGGTCCTATACGTTTACTACTAATTTTAATGTAACGTGGGGTAGATCGAGGTGGAAGTTGGGGGGATGCATTTATTTTCGTCTAAGTATGACGAATCAGCAATAAAAAAAATGTCCGTCCGTGCGTCCGTCTCCACTTTTTTTCCAAACGGCTCAACCGATCACCCTAAACTTTTTTTTTCCTGCCTGCATGATTCAAGTTCGAAGATGAGCAAAATCGATTTAATGGTTCCGGAGATATGGTCGAGAAAGTGACCAAAAACATGGTTTTTCGAGGGTCGGTGAAACTTTTTCGCAAATATCTCAGCAAGTATAGCACGGAAATTGCTCATGCTGGTGTCAAATGAAAGGATTTGATGTCAGAAAATTGGGAAAACATTTTTGTGGGAATCGGGTCAGGGGTCGAGGCACCGGGACCAATGGAATCGAAGAAATTGAGTTTCTTGGCCATATACGAAAACAGTTTTTCGTGTTTATTTCCTTAACTGTCAAAGGCAAAGTTGTAGAGATTGAAACTTTAGGGTACACGTGTTTCAGAGCTTTGGGTAATAATGCCTCAATCCTGGGATATGACCACTTCTAGAATTGGGAGGGATGATCCATATCTCAGGAACTGTAAGAGGTAGAAGGTTGCTTCCAAAGGCAAAGCTGTGGAGCATAACATTTTAGCGAACACGTGTCTCAGGGTTTTAGGGGAAAATGGCACAATCCTTGGATATAACCATTTCTAGATTTGAATGGTCTGAGACGACTGGGCCGATATATTGCCTTCGGTTTTGCTTTTTGACATATATAGCCAGTCAGCAAATTTTGCCATTGGTTTTTCAAATAAATAAATAAATAAATACTTCGGTAGGGCCTTTGACATTACCTTGGGTAATTTCTATAAATCTGTAATTATGTTTTTTTAGTCGAATGACTCAATTTGTTCAGAGAATTTGTTGTTGAGTAAACACTACTATGAAAATTCATTCGACACTTTTCAAATCTCTAAGGATTAAAGCCCGCAAACTTAGGATACAACTCATTACGCAACTGTTCTAGATGTGTTAATGTCTGAGCGTCATGTCAATGACAAAATAATTCAAACAAGAGCTTACATGTTCATAGTAAAAGTAATACATAATGAGTTGTATCCTGAGAAGACTCAATTTGTCACTAGTCACCAGTAATATACGGAATATTGAAGAAAAAGGACAAATCGAGGAAATTTTTTGGCATTATTAGTTTCTCAAAAAAACATTGTCTTAACAGTTTTCGTCCTCGAGACTCCTATATCTCGGCCGCCTAACCAGTCCATATTTTTCTGACAAGTCGGACGTCAAGGACATTTAATTTTGAGTTCCTCAATATTTTCCGAGACCATTGTCTTCAAATTCAAACGGTAGACGCATACGAAGGTGGGAGGGGTCAAAAATATCATAATGTGCATGACCCCTTCTATACATACTACATGAAGATGTACAAAATAGGTTCTTTTAGAGAAGTGTTGCGCTGTGTAGAAATTATATTCTTGCATAGCAAAATGTAAAGTTCCGCATAAAATAGTCGTTTACATGACAATCGTAAGGTTCCTAGGCCTGAAGTCTTATAAATTAACGCACTAAAGACTATTTTCGTCTTTCATTATTTGTTTACCCTCGCGTCGTCTTTATGGCTAAGAATTATTTTCTGTATAGCGGCGTAGAGAAGAGATACTTCTTTTCTACGATGTTTTAAAAGGACATCCCTGAAATGATTAAATGAATGTAATACGATTTCTTTTGTGGTTGCATTCAATGAATGTAACATAACTATATCATTCATTGACTTTATACCACCCATGAAGAGTTCTTTTTTTTAAATAAAATTTTCTAAAATTTCTAAGCGATTTGACAGTTAAAAGATAAATTGAAGGAATTTGTTTTTGTATAACACTCGTAATATGCGACCACATAAAAACCAATATTTTAATTCCTTTTCTTTATTATGGGACATAATGCATTGTTGTGCGTTTGTTTGCGTTCGTAGATGTCATCATTTCGTATACGAAAAAATTTCGCCAAAATTTTATTTTTCAATTGATTTTCAGTTAAATTTTCAAAGAAAGCCAAATATCACAAAATCGAAAAAAGATTCCAATTTTAACTATAAATTTCAAGTTTTATGATATTCTTCAATAAAGATATAAAATGACCGTTTGCCGAATTCTTCTCATGTACGACAAGTCCATTGTATTACGATGATAGCAAAAAAATTGTGAAGATTTGTTTCGAATTTTCATTTCTATTATTGTCGATGGAAATGTTAACAATAATTATCTTTTGTCTGGAGTTTCAATATTACGTTTCTTGTCAACGTCCTCGACAAAACTTCCATTGTTTATTAAAAGAATGTTGAAATAAAAATCAAACTTGAACTATTGACAATAAAGTAACTTTATTAGAAAAGCATGTTGCCATCTGCCATTAATTACGACTTTATTGATTGTGTACACGGGTATGTTTTAGCGAGGAAAATCAATTTTTAGCTTTTTTCGATGTCAATAGATACAAATTATATCTTACGTATCCTTTCATAAAACGCTATGGAGCATCACATTATTCGAAATCATTGATATGGTAGAGGTAGACGTAGAGGATAGACGTGCACTTCGGTGCAAGGCTATACCTGTTCGCCGCTACTGTTTATTCTTTTTATTAACGACTTAGCCAGACGTGTCGAAGTTTAGAGAGTCTAATACAGCAAAACGTTGACACACTTACATCATCCGTCATCAATGACAATTAAATCTATCAAATTAGCGATAGTAAATGATAGCGTTGACAGGTCGCAGAAGCTCGCCAAAATGACGTCCGTTTTTATCAACCCCTCCCTCTTCCTTCTTTGTTTTCGCCTGTATTTGATGACTCCCCTCCCTTCAAATGCAGGCGTTTCTCTGAGTCTTAAACCAAAATATCCGAATTTATGTCAGAGAGATCAAACAATTTCAACGATTTTTCGAGAGAATGGTAAACCGGAAAACCTCCAAGTAAATCAAATGAAATCAATATGTCAATACCAGAGGTTTACTTTGAAAGTAGCTGTCTTCTCGGTGGGTGGTATACGTTATGCAACATTTCCGACATGTAATCAATAATAAAACCCTTTAGGGTCCTAGAAGCTTAGAGTAAGAAAGTTTCAATTCACAAATAATTAATTAATAAAGTTACAGATCACAACTACTTAATTGATGTAATTCCCCGAAATTCTGAGACAATAGACTGTCAAATATTGTTTAATTTGGAGAAAAAACACAATACATCGTTTTATGTTTTCGGTCATTTAATTTAATTGTTAATCGTGATTTAAATAATTTCAGTATATCATAAAGGTAAAATCAGTTTTGTCCACAGTGATTGTTTGAGGTGGCGGCTCTGCTTCAATAATTCGTTTCCGCCAGTACAATAGGCCAATATTTGATGCATGAAATATCATGGGTATAAAAAGTAGCCTAAATAACATATTAATATCAGTGTTCACGGATTTTACTGCTGGGTGTGTAGTTTATTTACCAGTAACAAAGGCCAAGTTGCGCTAATCCGTTTGAAGTGTATGAAAATTCGGATGCTAATGTGTCTGTTATAGCAATATTTTGAGATAACGAACTTCCGAACAAAGCACCCCATAAGATCATTGTCAGTAATGTACATCCAGATGCAATACCATTCCAAATGTAAAGACCGAACACACTGTGAAATAAATGAAAGAAAATTTAGGGAAAATAAAACCTTTTACACCGCCAAAGTTTCATTGAGCACTAGGCATCAACCAGTAAAATCTACCGTGAAAGAATCAAAAGATTGTAATACTTTGTTGCTAGTAGTTTTACTTTGTTATCAACATTACGAGTTGGTCAGATCCATGAATACAAGTCACGTTGAATTCGTTTTACTCTACTCTACGAACAGATACGTAGAATAAACTATGGAATTGTGTTTCCTGTGAGACGAATACGAGGGGCACCCTAAAAGTTTCGGGAATCGGCTATAAAACGATTTTATTGCTTCTCAAAATAATCACCATTACAATCTATACACTTTTTCATCCTTAAAAACCAGTTTTCGAAACATCGAGTCCATTCGGAAGTTGGGATTTGGGCCACTTCTTGTTCATATGCCTCGACAGCAGCTTCCGCAGATAAAAATCGCTTCCCACGCAACTTATTCTTGACACTCGGAAACAAATAAAAGTCGCACGGTGCCAAGTCGGGACTGTAGGGTGGATGCAGCATCAAATTGATTTTTTCCTTCTCCAAGAACGTCGTGGTCAGAGCACTTGTGTGGGAGCTTGCATTATCATGGTGGAGGACGATCTTGCGATTTCGACTCTTTCCACGTAGTTCTTCAAATACTTTTGGCAAACAAATCATAGTATACCACTCTGAATTGATTGTTTTACGATCCTCAAGTGGTACAGTAGCCACATGACCACATTTCCTGAAGAAAGTAGCGACCATTTTCTTGGCAACGCTTCGAGCGCGAATTACCTTTGTTGGTAAATCTTCATTTTGAAACACCCAAACGGTGGATTGCTGTTTTGTTTGGGGATCATAGCTGTAAATCCAACTTTCGTCACCTGTTACGATGCTATATACTGAATCAGAAGCCCCATTGTCGAATTTTTTGAGAGAATCTCGGCACCATTTCACACGAGCCTCCTTTTGGTCGTCTGTCAATTTGTATGGGATCCACCGAGAACAAAGCTTCCGTGTGCGTAAATGTTCGTGTAAAATTGTTTGTATTTGACTTTTCCCGATCCCAAGGGATGCAGCTATCTCAGCATAGGTCACATGTCGATCGGCTTCAATCATGTTCCGGACATGGTCAATGTTTCCATCGGTGATGGCTGTGGAAGGTCGACCTTCACGAAAGTCGTCACTGAGGTAAGTGCGTCCCGATTCAAACTCAGCGAACCACCGATAAACAGTGGTCTTGGATGGGGCCTCATCTCCAAATGCTTTTTACAAACGATCAATACACAATTTGTGAGTCAAGTCAGACTTAAAGTCGTAGAAAATCATGGCTCTAAAATTTTCACGTGAAAAATCCATCTTTTCTCTGCAATGACTTTTTGGAATTGTTGTATCTTTTGACTGCTACGATCGATTTTCATTTTGATCATCATTTTTAAATCAGGAAAGACCAATTTAATTTTTGTGTCAATTGGCGAAAAGTTTACACGAGCCGATATAGCCGATTCCCGAAACTTTTAGGGTGCCCCTCGTACCCCAGGTCATTATATTCCATTACATTCTTGGTATTTTATTCGTAAATTTGTATGTAAAATTCGCATGGGTAGGTAATCAAACATAATGCATTGGGATTGGACCCTGATTTGAGCAATTCGCTCTGGTAATTACTATTTTGACTCGTCTAGTTGGCATACCTCGCCTTCGACTCTACACTCTTCAAAACTACAGTTTCCAAAGCTTGCTGCTCAACAAAACACTGAGTTTGGCTCTTATCACAAAATTGTGTCCTCATCCTCATGTTACGAACTACTTTTGCAGTGGCCTTTTTTTTGCACCTTTTTAGTGCATCTTGTAACCTGTTGATAATCAATGATTCTTTCGTTGTTTCATTCGTTTTAAAACTGTCCGATCACCCCAGTAAAAAAATCATGCGATTTGAGACTGAAATTGAGACTGTTTTTGTGTATGGCACCGAGTACTGTATTTTCGAACGTTTTAAACTGTTTTGAGACCGTCATCATCATCAAAAATGATGAGTATGCTCATTTTTGCCTCAATTATTCGACATTTTTCTGGTGTTTGAGACTGTTAAGTATGCTTATTTTGAGACTGTTGAGCATACTCATTTTGGGACTATTTAAGACTGTTGATTATACTCATTTTAAAACTATTTGAGACTGTTGAGCAGGCATCCTGAGTAACGTTATTTGTAACTTTATTTTTTCGTTACTGTAAGGTTACGTTACAAAATACGGGTTCGTTACAAAATACGGGTTTTTGTAACCGTTACAACTGTAACAAAAAGATAAAGTTACAAATTGTAACGTTACAGTGAGAGCATGTAACGATTTGTAACATAATATTCGCGCTACAATTTGTAACGTTACAAAGGGTATTTATATTTTTTCGTTACAGCCAATAACGTTACAAACTGTA
This sequence comes from Pseudolycoriella hygida, assembly GCA_029228625.1. Taxonomy (NCBI): domain Eukaryota; kingdom Metazoa; phylum Arthropoda; class Insecta; order Diptera; family Sciaridae; genus Pseudolycoriella; species Pseudolycoriella hygida. The sequence continues at coordinate 128,558,471 of CM055406.1, forward strand.
TTTATATTTTTTCGTTACAGGTAGTAACGTTACAAGTTGTATTTATATTATTTCGTTCTAGTGGGTAACGTTACGAACTGTATCAAATTGGAATAAAAATAAATAGTAACATTACCAAGTGTAACAAAATAAAAAAAAATAAATCGAGTAACGTTATCAAGTGTACCAAAATATATTAAAAATACGTCGAGTAACGTTACGATATGTAACTTTTTTTTATAAAGTTATAACGTTACGCATGCCTGCTGTTGAGTATACTCATTTTGAGACTATTTGAAATGTTGAGTATACTCGTTTTTAGACTATTTGAGACTGTTCAGTATACTCATTTTGAGACTATTTGATACTGTTGAGTATGCTCAAATTAAATCATATTTATTGAAGCTTGTGCGACTATTTGGTGAACTAAATATACAAAAAAAGGCTTTTGAGTATACTCATTTTGAGACTATGTGAGACTGTTGAATATACTAATTTTGAGACTATTTGAGACTGTTGAGTATGTTCATTTTGATGCTATTTGAGATTCTTGAGTATGCCAATTTTGAATTGCAGTTTGAGACGCTTTTTTGCCGCCACTGATACTGAAACTTTTTCATTTTGTTCGCAGTTGCCGCCTATAATCTGAAATTATATTAGAAACCCGTTATTTTTTTTTACTTTTACTTACTTTTTCTGGTCGCCCATCTAAGTATGTACTAACCGCGCCGAATGATGCTTAAATTTGCTTGTGGACCGCCAACGACGTAACTCATGTTGCTAAATTGCACGTTCGTTTTTGTAGTCTTATTTTGAACCGTTGTTACGAAAGGATATGAGACTGTTGAGTGTACTCATTTTCGACAAAAATATATTTTACAATTTTATTGAGGCTTTTGAGACTGTTGAGCATGCTCAATTGTAAAACTTTTTAGCGAATATATCAGCAAGTATAGTACCGAAATTGATCATTTGAGTGTCAAATGTAAGCATTTGATTTCACAAAACTGGAAAAATGATTTTAGTAGAAATCGGGTCAGTGGTCATGCTCAACAGTCTCAAAAGCCTCAATAAAATTGTGAAAAACATTTTTGTCGAAAATGAGTATATACTCAACAGTCTCATCGGCTAAAAAAAATATTTTTCACAATTGAACATGCTCAACAGCCTAAAAAAGTCTCGAAATGAGCATACTCAGCGATCTCAAATAGTCTAAGTGAGTGTGCTCAATGACCTCATCCAATCTAAATCTAAAAAAATTGAAATGAGTGTACTCACTGGCCTCATTAATGGTAAATTTATAAAAAAAAGCGAAATTGAGTACTTCTGAGTTCTTTTCAAAAATTGAGACTGATTTGGGGCAATTTTAGTACGCACTGAGACTGTCATTTTCACTCGGACAAATTGAAAAATTGCAGGATTTTTCTTTCGAATTGTGCTTCGATATTTCCAGCGAAGGCTCAGCAATGCTGAGTCAGCATATTAGTACAGAATTTCCCTTTTTATTATTTTAGCAGTTTGAATGGAAGTTTTTCAACGTTATGTTTATTAAATATGACTTTTTTGCCGCTGAGGGGTATTTGCGACCATGGAAATATACATGAATGTGTATTGTGTCAAAATGTCATACATTTTTTGGGTGCGCGATTCAGTTTGTTTTTGCAAATAAACCATTAAACTAATAAATTAAAAAATAATTAATAAACCAATAAACCATTAAATTCTTCTCTTTGGAGTATTTTGAAGAGGAATCAATGATTTCCCCTTAACAAGAAATGTTATCATCTACTTGTCTATGTGATCGAAAATTAAAGTAAAATTTCCACGTTTCAGTTTAATTGTTTCACGATCAAGCAAAGCTCGAGTAATATATAAGATATTCTCAAAAACAATTTGATAAGATGATAATAAATTTCATCAGAACATCTAAAATAAGTATGTTCATCAAAACCCATATGGTTCCTAACATCATATATGTAGTTCCATGCAATGTAAGCACAGCATTGTAAAAAATAACGTGCTATTCCTCATAACAAAAATAGTGGTTCCGCCACTAATCGGCTATGACACAGCAAGAGTTTCAGTGCTTGAGTTAGGATTAACTTTGGAGTTTTGACGTTAGATGTAGTTACACATTCATTCTCAGATATAATTCACTAGTTCTAGTTTAACCGTAGATTGTTCATATAGAACATCAAATAGTCGGTACTTCACCCCATATCAGCATATCAAGGTGCATGACTTGACTGATGATTGGCACTGGATGCCGAAATGTTGATGCTTCTAATATGTTCAAGAACACAACTGTTCTAGTTGAGTTCAATCTGAGCGTCATTACAATGACAAAATAATTCAAAAATAAAAATTCTCAACCTGTGACCTTCTGTTACTTGTCTATGTGATCGAAAATTAAAGTAAAATTTCCACGTTTCAGTTTAATTGTTCCACGATAAAGCAAAGCTCGAGTAATATATAAGATATTCTCAAAAACAGTTATCATCTCTTTGTTATGTTCAATTTAGCTGAAGTCTATATTTTCATTGATTTTGGTGTTTTTTCACACATTTTGTGGTGGAACGACCCCTAGATCCACTCGGATCTGATTGTTCCCATATTGACTTTTTATCAGGGTATCATAAAGGTCTGTTTTTAGCCAAGTCCGCCAACTTTGTCAACACTTTCATTTTTTAGACCTCCTAATGCCTCGCCTAATGCTCACACTGAAATAGGTCTGAGTCAGTCACGTGTCAACCAATTTCAAAACGGTTTGCTTTCCTGAATTCGTTATGAAATTCTCTATCTATCTACGTTCTTTGAAAATTTTTTAAATCATTGTTTATGTTCTTTTGGTGGAGTCAAAGTTGAAATTTCAATATGAAAACTGAAAGTCGGGAAGGGAGGTTGAACCTCCAATACCACATTAGCATATTCATGACCTCTGCGATACCGGCATTTTGAAGTACTATCGGAATACTAATGATTAGCACTAAAAGGTTTCCCTTCAAGCTGCATACGTACAAGAAGACAATGATGCTTATGCCATAATTCATGAAACAACGCCTAAAATAAATTTTTCAAGGAGAGGCAGAGGAAGATCGCATTTAAAAAAAAAGTTCTTCTACCAAACATTTCTGGGACTATAACACTGCATTTGTAGAGTCAGGCGTTTCGAAAAAAAATGAAAGTTCAAATTCGACCCACCCTACTAAGCGCTCCCCAATGATGTTTTAATGTCCAATCCGAAAACGCGTCATTACATGTTGACATACGTAGTTACACAAGTACAACTTTTACTATACGGTCGTGTGCTTATAAATTTACTTGTTATCAAGTTTCAGCTGTTTTCAAGGTCTGCCATAGAAAAAATACATTGAAAAAAGAGATAATGTCGATAATGTTGAAAATAGCATAACAAGTAAATTTTAAAGCACGTGTTTGTATCAGTTGTAAATAAAAAAAAAGTTGTAATATGTCGTAAACGAAGGGAAAAAGAGTTAGGAGACATTACAACGTGTGCGATAAGATCTATTTGTGTAGCGAGGTAGTTTTTTTGCGATGAGCAAAACGCAAACTTTCAACAAAATATGCAAATTATTCTCTGTGGGAATATTCTCATTCTTAAGGTTCCAATGTATACTGCTTTATTGCCAGCAAAAGTTTAATTTTACATAAAAATTTACGAAAAATGTACCGAGAATGTTCCACAATGTAATGAATCATTTTCGCAGAGGGCATATTGCTATGTAATGCTCAATTTTCGCATGGGAGAGGTGGTAAAATTTGTTTTCTAACTGCCGTTTCATTGTACAGTTTGATCAAAATGAACTTTACTTCCTTTCAATCATATGGGAATAACGAATTTTACCCGCGCAAACTGTATGAGTTAATTATGCAACCGAATGCAAAATACTTTTTTAGGCAGTAGATGTTTATGCATGACTCGAAGCCGCAGGCCGAGTGTCATTATACACTTCGTGTGCCTTCGTATGTATCAAGTTACATGCAACAGAGGCGTCTAAAGTTCTGGTTTATGATAAAGTTGCATTAAGTATCACGAAACAAAAGGCTATATCGTACTTACACCCATATCCAATACAATGCAGACCTAGACTGAAATCTCGAAATGGGATACATCGGATACATGCCAGAGAAATGTGTAAATTGTGCAAATGCATCTTAGAAAGTGTGAATCTATTCTGCATGACGAGTTTGTGCAAGCACTGCAACGATCGTTTCCCAGTTGCATCCCATTACGAGTTTCTAAAGAACTGTAACATCTTACATACAGATGCCTACATTGTTCGAACGAGTTGACCTTCACATCCTTCAGATATTGATACGCTTTATTGCAAACACGAGTCCATTCCCATTCCCAATTCCCAATTTGTGTTCATGTAAATATAAGCAAATTAATTTCTTTCTCCTTTCTATTACGATTTCTTTTTTTTTGCACATGTTTTCACAAATTAAACTGTAACCTTTCTGCCGAATATTTATGAATAGTTTTTATGACATATTTGTAAAATTACTAAAAACTATGGGAAATCTTCTTGGGATAATAAACAATCGAATTCCTTAAATTCCTCAACGGGATATTCAAGTCGTGCACACATGAAAAACATTCTATTGTAAACAGCAGTAACTTGCCTAATAATAAAGGGAATTGAACATCCTACTGGGTTAATGATCTCCTACTAGACTAGAGAGTATTCACTTCTAAAGGAAGAATATTTTGAGAAAGAAACCCCATTTCACCTTAAAGATGATCGCTTCTTGTCTCAAACTATCAATTTTTACCAGAGAAAAGTATCACCATCTTTCGTGTTCTGAAGGACTCAAAAAAGTGATATTCATTCGTCTGAGATTTTTTCTTTCATTAAATTACCTGAAAATCGGCTCGATTGGATTGAAAGCAACGTTGACCAGAGCCATTACAGCTGAAAGCAATGAAAATCCAGCAGTCGTTGATAGAAATATGATTGTCGTTAACCACAATCCGGGATCAATGACTTCATCGGCAATATTAGCATTTTGTCGCGGGTGCATTTCTTTAGCTAAAAACGCTTTACTAAAATCTCCGTTCGTTGTGAAATTCGGATAGGCTCTTCGTTCAAAGCTTCGAGGAATAGTGGGGCATGATACCAAAGTATTTCCCGCTAACAAACGGCGTAATTCGTCTTCACGACGGTCAGCTTCAGTCTGACAACTATAAATGCATGCATTTTCCTCGAAAAGACACGTAACTGTAAGTTTAAATGTCAATCTGTTGTCTATCGTTAAAATTGTCTAATTACTTGTTAATTTATGATACATGGGTGATGTAAGAAATACAAATCTTGTTAAATATCCTGAAAATAGGCCATAGTGAATCTGACTGTTTTGGAACAATGAGTCGCTACTCTCGGCTTCGGCTTGTATCTAAAATCAATCAATCAGCCATCTAACTTCCGTTGTTTTTGAGAAATTGCAATGATTCATCGATTCGTCATGATTAATGCATTTATATTGGAAATTAAAACAAAATTTTTAAATTTCCCATTATTGAAGATAAGATAAAAACGCTCAACTGAACGAAATTCGAACCATTTTCATGTCAAACCGATGAAATTTTTACACTCAGAGAAACTCAAATTTGTGCATCAAAGCGTAATAAGAATATGCATTTTCAACCAAATCGATTTGTTGAAAATTTACACAAGTTTCACTGTTAACGGTAAATGCAATCACGAACAACATACCCATTTATCGAGAGAAAATGCCAATATAACGAAAACTAATGAGCAAACTGAGACCACAAACGTTGTGAACAACAAAATCCACTGCGTCTTTTTCACCATTTCTTTCTTTTTGCAGTTTAGTTAACTTAAGGAAGTAGAAATTGTGGAAATAAATTTATGAGTTTCGTACCAACATTTCGATATCGATTGAAAATTAAAAACTTCATAGAATCTTATTTGAAATTCATGAACCTCACCGTTTCGTTATCAATCGTCGACTGTTAACTAATAAATAATTTATAGCCATTAATCAACAATACTTAATCAATGATATACAATCACTTCAAAACATTAAAAGATAAGATAACAAAATTTACTTTTATTTCCCAGTGCCAGTCAAGGCGACCATTGATTCCCATGACTGAGAGTCAAGGGCCTCACATCACTCGAATTTTCTATAGAGAAACTTCATGTAGATAGAACCGAAGTAGGCACGTGTATCAGCACCTCCAATCGCGCCTCACCTAAAACAACAGTTAGACTTTTCTAGGTGATATAGTGGATTTTTAGGAATAGACCGATTAACACAAACACATTCATACGCATTTGCACTTGTGTCGCTGTACGGGAAACAACAATCTTATAGTGTCGCGACAACCGTACATCGCCAACACATTCACATCTTCCTAAAAGTTTCCCCTTATTTTGGTGCTACACTCCCTTCAATTGATTGATATTAATTTTATTGTCTACTTTTTTCAAGCCGACATGGAAAAAGAGTAGTTATGACTGCTGTCATAACCCTCCTTAAAAAACCATGAAAACGTTACAAATCATACAACTTAAAGTAGTATATCTAACACAATCACAGCATAGTAAAAATACAAAGAAAAACACAAAATTCAAATATTCAAATACATAAAGTAAAAAAATCAAAATATAGCGTGAGCATGTCAAAATATTGCATGAATTCAACAATTGAATTCGAGTCAAAAGAAAAAAAAAATAAAACTTAGAGTTAAAATTGTAAATAAAGAAAAAAGCAAAACAATATGTCAAAAAAAAAATAAATAAATAAAAATTTAGCAAAATGCGTCGTCGCAAAAAATAAAATAAATAAATGAGAGTTAAGCAAAGAGCGTCGTCACAAGAAATAAAATAAATAAATGAAAATTAAGCAAAAAGCGTCGTCGAAAGTTTGGTCCAAGGTTAAGCAAAGTCGAGCACTAAAGGTAGCTGTTGTCAACAATTTAAGCGTCCATGCGGGTATTTCAACAAGTTGCAAATGAGTCAAACACTGAATCGTCAAGTTCTTGTACACAATGGCGAAATTTACGTGAGGGTAGGGTTGGATCAACATGCTCCGCTGCCAAATTGAACAAACGACAGGCGAAATTGAATGGGGAGAAAATCTGGTATTCTCGCCTGCATCCATCAATTCGTATCAGTGATGGATTTCGTAGAGCTCGAGATCCGTCGTATAGGTTAATTCTATCACGAAGAGCTTGAGAGTTTATTTTACCGGTCAACACATCTTGAACGAAGAAAACTGCTGCATTAGCTCGGCCTCTTGTCAAGGATTGCAGATTCAGTTCGGAACACCTGTCAGCGTATGGACGGAGCTGGTAGCTTTCTTTATTCGGGTCGATATGGCGATCATGGTTGGCGTAAAGTACGAACTGTCTTTGTACACTTTCGAGTTTTTGAACATGAACGTCGTGGTGGGGCAACCAGACTGAGGAAGCAAATTCGAGGTGGGAGCGAACGACCGAATTATACAGCATTTTAGCTGTGTCGACATTAAATCGGCCATTGCATTGACGTTTGATAAACGAAAGCATGGAATGACCCTTCTTCGAGGCTAGCTCAAAGTGCATATTGAACGAAAAGTCATTTTTATAATTTAGTCCGAAATCTTTTACATCGTAAACTCGCTTTATCGGTTTGCCGTTCATGTGGTATTCAGCCAGTATTGGACAGCGGCGGGATATCGTCATTACCTTGCATCTTCATTCAACTCAAAGCCATTTTTGCAGCACCAATCAAAGAAGTTGTTTATTGATTGTTGAAGCGGGCGAGTGTCGTCAATATTGGAAATGTTATTTTGTACAATCTTTTTATCATCCGCGAAATTCAATCCTTTAGTTTGACCGAGTGTGTCATCTGAGTCATTGAAGAACACTAGGAAGAACATTGGCCCGATAATTGAGCCTTGACCAACTCCGGAGTGTACTTCGATTTCTGAGGATAGGCTCGAGTTTATCTTTACCACTTGAATTCGATTGCGAAAGAATGATCGAAGCCATAGCAGTAATCGGTTGCTTAAACGATATTTAGCAGCTGCTAGTTTGAAAAGCAAGAGTACGTAGGATATGACATCGAATGCTTTGCGAATATCGGCATAAAATGTGTCCGTTTGTTTACCTCTAAAAGAATCGTGAACCAGCAGGGAGAATTCAATAAGATTCGACTCCACTCTCCTTCCAGGAAAAAAGCCGTGTTGCGTTGGAGATATGTGAAGGTAAATGTTGAATTTCATTTGAGTCAAAATGATGATTTCGAGAACTTTTGCCAAGTTAGGTGAGACATTAACTCCTCGATAGTTAGTGACGTTAGCTTTCTTGCCAGATTTATGGATCGGAGTTAGATGACCAAGCTTCCAGATATCAGGATAACATAGTTCGGACAGCGACTTCTGGTAGATGGTTGCGGGCGGAACACATATCAAATCAGCACATTCTCGAAGAAACAACGGTGCCATTTTGTCGTGACTAATACCTTTGCTTAAATCCATACGCAGCAGGACTAAACGCACTATATCCGGTGTTATTTCGATATTAAGGTAGTTCTCGTCGTTCCTGGAAGTTATGAACGAAAGGAATGCGAGGTCATCATCCTCTTCATTATCGTGTTTCTTATACACTGATGCAAAAAACTTAGCAAACAGATTAGCTTTATCCAAATCGCTCGATGCGCTTTCGTTATCATAAAAAATTGTTGCTGGCAGAGACGTTTTTTTGTACTTGGAGTTGATATAATTCCAGAATTTCTTCGGCTGCTTTTTGTAGTTGAGGGCTAAACCTTTTAAAAATTCATTGAAACTTTCGCTTTGATATGACTCGAATTCTTTCTTAGCTGTTAGAAACCTAGTGTCATCAGCATCGCCACCATTTTTGTGACGCTGGTTCAGTAGCTTACGGTACGCACGATTTCTCCTATTTTTAAGATTGATTAATTTGTTGTCATACCAAAGAGGATGGCTCGAGATACGAATTGAAGCTTTCGGAATGAGTTCATCGAAGATGTCATAGCAGGACTTGTAAAATGTGTCGACCATTTCGTTTATTGTTTTATCAGCAAGCAATGTCTCAAAGTTGATATTTGACAAGGCCTCTCGAATCAAATTAAATGGAGCCTTTTTGAAGCAGTAAATTTTCTCTGACGAAGCAGATGGTGGGCAAAACGATGGTTCATATTCAATCATGCAATGAAGTGGTACATGTGCTTTATCTTGTTGTTTTTGAGAAATGAGCGGCAAATCAGCTAGTGTGACCAATGTGAGTTCAGGCATGTTCGTGTATACCAGGTCAAGTACGTTACCAAATTTGTTTTCCGCGTCTGTCATTTGAAATAGGCCACATTCTAATAATTTTGATGTAAAGTTTCTAGCAATATTTGATTGCATCGATACCGAATCGCCAATACATGGCAGAAAGTCAAATCCGTCGTCGTTAGAGGTCCATTGAACAGATGGCATGTTGAAATCACCAGCTACAAGGAAAATATCGCCGTGTTGTAGCAAGGAATAAGCTTTGATAATCGATGAAAGATGAGCCGAATACACTTCTTCAGTTGAACCCCATTGTATATAGAGTCCGTATATAAAGATGTTCGCCGATTTAAGGCTCAATTTCACGCAAATGGCCTCTAATTGCTCAATCTCAGGAATCACAACAATGTCAGAATGAGCTTTCGAATCAACTGCAATTAAAACTCCTCCGGCTCGTATAGCAGTAATGCTAGAGTCTGAGCGGTCTTTCCGATAAACCGTGTAACGACTGTCGAAGAACTCCCCATTGAATTTGTTTTTGTCGAGCCATGTTTCGGATAAAATGATAACGTCATAGTCACATGATGTGGTTGAGAGAAGAATTTGATCCTTCTTAGCGGTCATGCCTCGAATGTTATTATAGTGAAGCGACAAATATTTCGGTGTCGTGGTTACATGAGGAGTAGGATCTGGTGAGGGGGACAAAATTGAAATGACGGGATTTAATTCAATCGATGCATCACTCTCATCGATTACGTCGATCTGCTGTCTAAAAAAGTAGTTTTGTTTTTTATGATCCATGGCTTGATGCGTATATGATGTGGCCAGAAATCAGACTTAGTAATTATCTCACCGACTTTGTCACTAGTTTCAACCTTGAAATTGACGTAACTCAATGTAGCGATGTCTTGTCCTTTTTTGACTAATCTGCGAACTCTCACATCAGTTTTGTTGATACGGGCATTGTCAACTAGATAATCGATAATGTTATCCGACGTAACTTGAACGTCGATTGGTGACAAATGAAAATGAGTGTTGAATGATGTTGATTCAATGCTTGAGCCTAACAAGTGAAGACTCTTATGCGTATTCCCACTCGCATTGGTTTGTTCGCTGGTCGATTGAGTCAATACTTGGTTTATTGCCGAATTAAGTGGAGTAGAGTCATATTTATTAGAAGTTACAAGCGTGGATGGTTCTTTAGGTATGGTCATGTCTTTAGATCCATCGTCTGCATCGAGATACGTTTGGTAGCGATTTCGTAGCATTTGCGTTGTCTGTTCATCGGAGTTGAATTTTTTGTGGAGTTCGCTGACATTCGATTTTAGTTCGAGAAGTTTTTTGCTAATGTTGTCGCATTTGTCATCGATTACATGTAGGTTATCTAACGCAATAGAATCCAACACTGGCGAGCATAGCTGTTGATTAATTCTGTTCGGATCGGACTCCTTCAAAACTGATTCGATTCGTAGCACTGCTTCAGTATTATCATTCAACTTGCGGTTCAGGAGATCGAATGATGCCCAAGTATTGCGTTCAAAGCCGTGTAACAAGTGATATAGTTCACTGTTATCAGTTGAGAGTAGCGATTGATCGACAGAGAATGACCAATTTTGAGGGTCAGATATTGGTGGCGCTTGGTATCCCTTTTTCTTTGTTGAACTGTGACAGGCACTATGATGGATGTCAGGTGTCGACGGCATATGAATTTTTCCTTGAAGTTGATTCAATTTCTCTAAAATCGAAGATGTTACTTGCGTGTCGGATGATGATTTGGAATTAAATCCATGGTCGACTTTTGCGTGTAAATTGGTAACATTTCGATTAATCGTAGCAAACTGAGTCATTATACTATTGTCATAGATATGGTCGGTCGTGGGTAACAATCGCTTAATTTCCTCGTTGGAATTGTTGAGATGAGTAAAGTTTTCATTCAACTTCTGCAACGTAGACAATATATCTGACATAATTGCATTGTCATTGCACTCAGGTTCGTTATTTTGTGCAACGTTACCCACTGCAGCAGTATCGTTTGATCTGCGAAGATTTTGCTTAAACTTGGTAACACGATCGATGCATCTCCGGCACATGAAAAGTGCATTCGAGGATGAAAGTACTTTAAGGGCATGTTGAGAAGATAGTTCGAAGCACTTTGAGTTAAATCTTTTTTCGCAGAAGTAGCAGTGTATCAGCAACTTGTCTGAATTCCTTGCGACGAAGCAAACATCAGTGCACACATGGTTGTTGGCCATTCTCACGGATGACGTGCAGTTTTTCAATCGGTCTATAGACGCTTTTAGCGCGGTTCAATTTTTCACTGCGTTACAATCGAATTTCGTACGATATATGCGTGTCCTATCCCAGACAGACATGCGTATCCTGCAAAGGAATCAGACAATAAAGGTACGATTATATTGCCAGAAAATCGCAGCGAATAATTGCATCTTTATCACACTAACTTCATAAGAGAAAGAGTGTAAGAAGAGGACAAAACACGCGAATCTGCGTCCCCTTCTTACACTCTTTCTCTTATGAAGTTAGTGTGATAAAGATGCAATTATTCGCTGCGATTTTCTGGCAATATAATCGTACCTTAACGTGAGAAAATATTCAGGAAAATCGGTGTCAACAAAACACCCACGGCATACGAATATATTCCTGTGAGTTAATAAGACATCATATCAATGCGAAATGCAGTATATGTTGACTTATGCATCCGAATCTGTAAACCATGAATGTTATTATAACGCAGATTCGTTATCTCACAAATTGTTTTGTCTGTATCAAAATGCATGATTTAAAGGAATGCATGTGAACGGATGTGGAGATATCTCACCGTCGTGGGCGATGAGAAAAAAATAGGTGTTCGATCTGCAATTTCCATAGGTAATAAATATGAGTTGCAATTGAGATTCGGTACAGAACAGTCGCAATCGAGGATCAAAGGAGTTCACTAGATCAGTTCGGCTCGTTAGTTTGGTCAAAGTTAATTCGGTGCAGTTCATTAATTCAAGAGTTTAGTTCATTGGTTAGTTATGGTGACATATTTCCGTGACGCTTATTTGAATCCAGCGTTTTCCTTGTAACCATATATAAATATTGAGTAACAATTCCTTGGTTGAGAATCGATATTCCTATAATTCCCTCCCCTATTCTGTGCTACACACCTCCCGGGCAAAAAACGGGTCTCGTGCATCACATGCGTAATTACGCACGGTTTATGCGTAAAATCAGCACACAAACAATAGATTTTTATAGTGCTATCTTGTGTCAAATTAGTCAACTTTCAATTAAAATTCAAATGTTCGAGCGGACCAAAAGTATCTATCGGTAGCTCCGAATGAGACCGAAAAAAAGACGTCACCACCACCGATTTTTGAAAAACAAAATTGTTGCGCGACTGGCGAACTGGACTATGAGAACCTCTTAGATCATATTTTTGGGAGATTTTATTTTCAGAATTAGTTACAAAGGTAAGATTTAGTTATAATTAAAAAAAGAAAATTCTTCACGGCAAATAAAAGATCTCGTTCATACATTCGCGATCTCTGAACGTTCCCATGACTGCTGCTGCCTTTGCCTTAGGAATGACTTGGAGCGGGGCTTATGGGTTTTTATGGAAATCATCTTACTTAATTCATTGAAAAATTTGATCGCTTGGTTACCCCACGGTCCCATTGTCTCAACGGCGAACGCCACGAAATAGTAATTTTGGTTTATCAGGGACTGGTATTTTTTCATTTTCCTGTGTGCCTTGTCTTCCGCCGCACCACCTGCTTGTCTGGTACTAAAACGCTAATGCTTGGTGCTAATGTGTCAGTGCATGTAGCGTCCCAAATTAGGGTATAAGCGTCATCCCATCGACTCTTTTGCCGTCCTCTCTCGCTAGTCCTGGTGGTTCTAATATGGCCAGGACATCTGCTCACACTAACGCCCTTTTGATGATGGAGTTGATTTCAGAATGTCTTGCATGGCGGCGGCCCGCACTTTTTTTACATTTGAGTCCGTGATGTCCTTTTTTGTCAACTTTTGCGTCACATAGACAGATATGAGGTGAGCAGATGTCCATACCCAGTCTTAATCCCATTACTATACGGAAAGAGTTATTGTCGAGTAGTGTGCCAATTGATCGCGACGGTAATACATGTAACCATGCTCCAGATTCTGGTCGTCGAACCGCCAGAAATCTTACCATATCTTTATCTCCTTCGAATTGTAAGCTGTTTAACAAACGGTCGGCAGTTATTGAGTTCCACTGTTTTTGGGAGGTTGGGGTCACAGGTTGTATTTGTTCCGGATGCCACATTTTCCACGTATCTATGCTGTTCTGGTAACCGGCGATTTCTTCGATGTTCAGCGTGAGTTGGTTCAACATAATACTGACCAACGAAAAAACCGAGTTAACTGACGACAAATAAGCAGGTAATGTCGTATCCTGAACTCTACGAATTCCTATGCCTCCATGACTGATTGGTAGCGATGCCAATCCAATCATTGGTTTCTAACTTAGTGTTTGCTAGTGTTTCTAATGTTGATTTTATTCTGCTATCCATTTCCTCATTCCTGTCCATGTGATTCCAAGTGGGTGTTGTTCGTAGCAGGAAAACAAGCTTGGGGATTGCAAGGCAAATTTTGAGAACGTAGAAAGCGATGTGGTAGTTGTCTAGTTCTAAAAGTCGTTCGAATAATAATTCCATCTCGTTTAACTTCTTCCTGAACACTTTTTCGAACGCGTTGTCAGTGATTGATGTGCCCAGAAACGTAAATTCATTGACCAAACAGATGCCTGGCGATAACTCGTTGAGCTTGTCCAATGTATCTTGACCCACTTCCAATAAGAAGAACGCCTCGCATTTCGTGGGGTTTATTTGTAATCCAATTTTGGCACATTCATCTTTAATTGTGGCAAAATCCCGTAATACGCTGGCATAGTCCCCCGCAATGGTTCCGTCATCCAGATAAAATATGACGAATTCGGATATAAGTGAGTCGATAACAAACTGGATCGCAGAACTGAACACCAATGGGCCACATGGATCGCCTTGCTGTGCGCCGTTTTGTGATAAGATGATGTAATCACCGTGGAACAACATTGATGGTGAAGAATAACACTGCCACAAGTAGGGGAATATTCCCGGGCAATGGAATTCATATCTCTAAGGAATATGTCCCGGTCGACCTCATTGAAAGCGTTGCGCAAATCGATTTTGACAACCACAGCTTTCCTATGGGAATTCTTCTTTATGAATGTTCTCGTGGCGTGCGCCGCAGCTTCGCAACCACCTTTGACTGCAAAACCAACTTGGCGAGGCGCAAATTTTGAGGCCATTTGCGTGCGTACTGATGCACTTGCCAATCATGCGTCTGAATGTGTTTCCTACTGCGATTGGTCGGACACCTCCTTCCTTCTTATCCAGAGCACATAATGATGCTCCATACATAATTTTGATGAAGTCTGATTGCACTTTCCCTGAAAGCATATAATTCGATAGGGCGGTGATCCACTTCAGTAACCTAAGGCCAGCCTCTCCTGTTGACGGTAGCGTTAGGTCCTTCAGATGTTGTGGCAATAGACCATCGATTCTGGAACTTAATCCGTTTGGGAAGATCATATTAGGGACAAAACGTTTACCTTACAAAATATTATTAAGATAGAAGAAACGAAAATGAGACATGCGCCTTCTCTGTGAACGTTGGAGCAAGTTGTAACAGCTAGGGACTCGCATTTATGTGATTTCCGCTACCCTCTAATAGAGTATTTGACAACAGTGGTGTGGAGCTGTGTGCCTAGCTACGTCGATGATAACTGCTGTTATTATGCGTCATTCGCCTGAAAACGAAACTGAAAAAGTTCATACTTTCATGCAAATTTGCTTTGAAGTAAAAAGTAGAATACGCAAACGAAAAACGCTATTATTACATCGTCACTATTATTAACATACGTGAAAATTTAAAACAATTTAAATGCAAGATTATATGAAACTTTTTCGACTATAATGATTTTTCATTTGATTCAGTGAATGGACCTGATCCACCCAAAGGGAGGGATCTAGTATTTTAACGGAGCAACGAAAAGAATGCAGAGATTCAAATTTAGATATAAGGAAAATGTACAAAACAAAACTGTTTCATTTTTTTACCACAAAAAACGTTTTTTTCCTTGTTCTATTTAATTCAATTAATCACTCCTCTTTACTTTACCACAAACACTCGTTTTTGTTAGCAATGAAAAATGTCAAAATTCATTACGAAGTCTATGGTGCGATATGAGTGATCAGTATCATCATTCTATTGCACAATATTAAGTCAAAACGGATATTTTAATAAAATTTTCAAATTCAATAAAATGTCAAAAAAGTCAAGATTGATAGCCAGTTCGATTTATTGTAGCATAAAATTCGTTCCGTTATTGTCTCGTATCGGTGTGTGGACATTTTGTTGGGCTACTCATGCGATGAATTTCTTGCTTTCACATTAAATTTCCGATAATTTCACCTTTTCGTGGGATTATCACTTTATGTTTTATAAAAATTTTCAATATTTGTGGCCTTACCAACTAAACGGTTTCGATTTCTTTTTCATTGAGAATACATCGATAGAAGTTCTTTGCGTTAAAGTTCATTATATGTAAGTGCGGTGTATTAACAATCAAACTTATAAGCAATTTTGATTTAGAATAAACCATTGACGTGGGTATAGAGAATAGTAGCGATATTGAATTGTTGAAGAATTAAACGAAACAATATCTATGATGTCATAACTTTTGGTTATATTTGTGACGTTCGTCGTATTTTTGACTTAATTTTTGTGACGTGATTTTTGTGTTGTCATTTTTGTGACGTTATATTTGTGACGTCATATTTGTGACCTTATTTGTGCAACGTTATTTGTGTGACATCATTTTTGTAACGTCACTTTTGTGACGTCATAATCGTGACGGTGGACAGACGGACAGACGGAGAGGAAGGGTGAACACATAAAGCAGCTATGGCTAGTTAGTAAAGGCATAAAGTTTACAGTGTGACTAGCAGAAAAAGAGGAGTTTCGTGTTATTCGTGGGTAATTCACTTCGTATTGGCTGTATAAAGCTTTAGTGCATGATTCATAATACATGAAGAAAATTGCCAGCCATATGTAATAATATATTTCACACTGGTTTGAGATTTTCATTTGGACAAGTGTGTCAGTTGCAGCTCGAGAGCCGAAGATGAGGGATGCAGTAAAGGACTATTTTTGATAATTTTCAAATCACATGTTCGTGTTATTGTTGATCTCGGCATCTTCTCGGATCAACAAACTTGACACGAAAGCTGTACTTCAGATGTAAATAACCATTCAAGCGAAGTAAAAATTAATTTGTGTTCATCACTCTTACCACTTTCCTGCTATAGCGTAAAATTCACACAAATAATCGACTTTCACCCGCACTCACCTTTCCACCCGTTTCCTCATCAATCTCTTCAATACAGATAATGTTTACTACAATGAACTCATTTGAAATGGAATTTAAAGTAGACTGGATGAATTAATCAAAATACGGAAAAACACTTGTTTTCTCATCGAATGCAAAAAAAAACGTTGTTGAAGTTTTGTTGTGCATGTTATTCAATGTTCATTATGTAGCATCAGAGAGAAAGTGTTATATGAGAAATTGCTTCAAATGAACTGTTCAGGATAGGTGGGAAACTTCACACGCAACAGAATAACAGCGCATAATAGATTGTAAATTCCTTTATTTTCAACCCCGAAGCGTATAAAGTTTATATTTACGTTTGGTATTATTAAACAGACATCATTTTCACATTTGAGGAGCGAAAATTCCTACTTTTTCACAACAAATGAGATGCGACGTTGCTCTCTTTTGCATCCGTATACGTAAATTTTTTATTATTTTTTGGAAATTATGACTAGGATCTAGTTTTTCCTCCTACCGGTTCTTAATACCGAAGAGTAATGTGTGAAAAGTTGAATTTTTTTATTGCCAAAATTTCTTGCCTTCTCTACTCTTAAAATAAAAAAATCTACATTTACTCAAGACGTGATAGGAACACGATGATTTCTTGGCATGTGCCGACTTCGCTTTCCAAATTTCAAGCTGAAATTTTACTAACTCAAATGAACACTTGATGAATATGCTACCGAAAAAAGAAAGTACATTTGAAATGGAGATCTACGCTGACACTTAGCCGATGGCTCCAGGACCAATTATCCCCAGTCAAAATATCCCCGGACAAAATGTCCCTAGAAAAAATATCCCACAAAAAACGGAGAAAATATCCCCAGATGTAATGTCTACTCAGGTAGGTATTATTAATTAGATATTATATACCCCCGCTTTGTAAGCCTTGCAGGCGGCCTAACGTACATGGGGCGTTGCCCCAAACCCCGCAAGGGGCCTCTTAGAACACGCAAGGGGGGATATTCCCCCCTTGACCCCTCTTTTCGGAGACTGCCGCCTCTCGACCTCGCTTTTTTGTTTTCGGTTGTTTATTTCAGACCTGCGGCGCTAAGTACACTTCACATTGAATATTCTTAATTTTTAGTGTGGATATTTTGTCCGAGGGGATATTTTGTTCGGGGATATTTTGTCTTTTTTTTAATGGAAAAATTGTGGTTATTATGTCCGGTTATTTTGTCTGGGGATATTTTGTCCACGGGGATATTTTGGTTGGGGATATTTTTTTTGGACATTCGGTCCTAGCCCCTTGATCAGGAAAATTGCGAGAGTTGTTTTTATCCAATTAGAGAGATTCGATACGAGCAACAAATTGAGGTGGCTTTTCACGCAGCATTTCGGGCTCGAAAAACTCCTGGAAAAACTTCATTTCATAAGATATCGAACAATACAAAGATTTTTAATAGGGTGAAAACACCGGTTACGAGCCTATTTAGAAATTGCTTTAGTTACGAGCCTCTATTGTCTTTTCCTTTGTTTTCAAAAAAGAACAAAAGAAAGGCTCGTAACTAGCACGGGGCTCGTAACTGATGAACTTACCCTACTTTGATATTGCCACTTACTCTTCTTTCTACGAACGTAGACACGTCACATAAGTAAGAAGAATACGACAGACAAAATCCCGTCTTATAAGTGATATTTCGACATGAGGTACGACATATGTACACTACTATCCAGTCTGTATGTACTAGATCGTCGTAATAGTAGATTACAGTGGGGGATGCGGAAATAAGTCATTACATGAGGTTTTGATTTTGTGAAATGAGCCAAACTCAAGAGGGTGTTTTTAAGCAAAAAGCTTTGACTTTCTAAGCACCCCCACTGTATACTGTTTTAATACGTGTCCCATCCGAAAACGCGTCATTACATGCAGATATACATATAATGAGAAGTTTCCGGTGGGGGCCCTAACATACATGTAATGAATAATTTCCGTGTGATGCACAGCATGTAATGACAAGTTTTCGATGGGACATCGATTAAAAAGAAATAAATGAATGAATAAGTCGTAGAGAAAAGTAGCACGAATTCTACGCGTGGGTTGTATTTGACGGCTAGTAAAGCTGCACGATGTAATGATTCCTTCACTGTACATTAGGGTGGATTTTTGGACGCGTTTTTATGGTCCGTAAAAATCATCAAAATTTGTATGGGAAAAACCAATTTTGTGTGGAAAAGTATGTTGAAGAATATTTCGCCATACAAACTTCTATGATTTTTCTGGACCTCAAAAACGCGTCCAAAAATTTTGAAAAAAATAGATTAAGCTTTTCCCACCCATATAATATTTTGTGACTACTTTAAGTGGAACTTTTTGAAAAAAAATTCATACAAAAAAACCACTCTACTGTGCATCAACATTCAACATACACAATCCCCCTAGTGAGAAAAAGTTCATTGATTTCGATATCGAAATCACATAATGTGTACTTTCCGCTTAGGCTTCGCCCGTGCGTACGTACACATCGAGTGTGTATTGGGGTATTTTGAAAGATTTTTCTGTAATAGTGAGAGTGTGTTGGTACACATACCGCGGAAAGCAACTTTTCGTCCCAAGTGATGGGAAAATATTTTCCGTCACAATCAATACACTCTCACGCATACAGAAAAATATATTTTCTTCACTTCACTGCCTGTTGTTTCGGCTCTGATTTCTGGATTAAAATAAAGACTCAGTTATGTGTCTATGTTGGTTATTTACGTTGAGAATGACAAAATGAGACTCGAATTTACAGATCCCTTCCACGTGATAATCAAATGTAATTGTATCCTTCTTTCCAATTTTCCACGTTTTTTTCTATAGATACAATCGATCATTCTACTTTACTATGCCTCCCTTTATTGTGTAGTATTTTTAATGCATTTGCCTCTTCGAGAATGATAAAATGATTTTTTCTTTTATTTTTAGGATAAAAAACCAAGAATCGTATTCTGTTGTAATAATTCCATAAATGTAATTCATAAAAAAAACAATAATGAACTTGCATTATTGGTGTAAGTGCTGTGAAACCGAAAATCTTTCCAAATACCCGTTGTATTGTCGATGCTAAAAGTTTTATGGCGTTCGTTTATTACTTGTACCGCGTCTTAACATACATTATAAAGATAGTCGTAATCACCTACAACTTGAAAGTTGAGTTTTATTTATAAAACAAAAGCATCCGAGGAGAAATATTTTGCGAATTGCATAGAGAAAACTCGCTGCTGACGATAACCAATATTTATCACATTTTCATCTCTTAAGATAAAAAAAATTAGTTTTTATCTCTTTGCTGCGAATAAAGTTAGTCGAAGCTGCTGTACGGACGGTGAATACATCGAATTGCCGTATGGACCAAGGCATATGCAAATTTCCGAACATTTACGACGTTGTGTAAAAAACCGAGTAAAAGTTTCAATTTAGTTGGTCTATTCGATGTGTTTTTAAATAATCCTAGAACGTTAGACACGATACGCGGTTGCTTAATGTGTGAATTCTCCACCAATCGTCACAAATTATTGACTTGCGATCATCCGAATTTATGTTGTAATTCATTATTGATCAATATTGAATATTGAAGAAAATTTTAAGGGGCCATTCAAATAGTGCGCACGCTACTCTACCCTTTAGACTCTACCCTCCCCTTTGCACGCAACAATAAATGAAAAAAAATCGAAATGCATGGAGCGCACGCTTTGCTCAAACCCCACTCCCCCCAAAAAGCGTGCGCACTATTTGAATGGCCCATAATAGCTCGAGACATTATTTTAGAGAATTTTAGGTATGGGCTATGTATTTAAAACCGGAGACCTACTTTTGGCCTACCTAACTATAATTCCAATAACTTCAACAATTCTCTCCTATAAACATTAGGTTTTACATCCTAAGGTTCCATATGCAAAAATTCTTCTCAAACGTCATTCTTCGAATCTGCCTGTGAATTTTTATAATTAGCAAAAGGCGGGACCGTGTTCTATACGATTTATCACAACCTTTTTTAATCGATGTCCCACCGAAAACTTGTAATTACATGCATATGTGCACCCCACGGAAGTTATTCATTACATGTATGTTAGGGCCGCCACCGGAAACTTCTCATTACATGTATATCTGCCCGAATAAAACAGTATACAGAGGGGGGGGGGGGTGCTTAGTAAGTCATATTCTGGATCGTTTCGTGACATTCGAAAACTCATTTGTGTATTTTAAAAACTGTTTTTTGACTCGTGCAGTTGTATACCTCGCCTTCGGCTCGGGATACAAACTCTACACTTAAAAACTCAACAAACAGTTTTCAAAGCTTTTTGCTTAAGAGCAATATCGCGAAATCTTCGAACAGGCTCGGAACAAGGGTCATCAGAATTGGTCGAGTCATATCTCATTCTTTTTGTTGCACTTCTGTGACGAAAACAATTTTTTACTTTTGCAAAAAAATGTCTCGTCTTGGAGATAGAGCTCATTGAGTAAGGTCGTGCAAGGAAGTGCTGGAAAATGGTTTTTAGCTATAGCTCAAACGAAGTTGATTCGAAACAAAAATTTTTGTCACGATTTTAGGTCTTGAAAAGACAAAAATTTTGACTATATACTTGACTAGGTAGGAGTTGATAGTTGGCCGTTATTAGCCGATATAGGCGGAAAAATAGGCAATATTCGGAAGTCTCTGGCCAGTTGCAATAGGAAGATTCGAAGGCATGTCATACACCGTTGGAATGCCTACCATATTTACTACTTAGATATGCAAAAACTTCCTTGGAAAAGTAACATTGCAGCGGAGGGCAGCCATTTCAATGAAAGTCTGCCAAAAAAATGACGAATTTTCGTCACTTTTATATGGCTTTGACCTAGTAAAACTTGTCCGATTTCCAAAATCTTTTCTTCCCCTGAAATTCAACCGAAAAAGTGATTTCAGGTTTGAAGATGAGCAAAATCGATGGAGTACTTCCGGAGTTATACCCGAAAAAGTGGTCAAAAACATGGTTTTTTGGGAGTCGGTGAAACTTTTTAGCATACATCTCTGCGAAAGAAACACAGAAATTGCTTTCTAAGGCTTCAAATGAAAGATATGGACCACCTGAAACTAGCAAAAAAATGGTGAAAATTCCTTAAGTGGTTTGGGCTGCAGGGTCCATGTAAAGGGCCTAACTCAGGCTACTCGACCGTCCAAGATAGTTGGTGGTTTTTAATAAATACGTATATCGTCAATTATAATTTACTGTACGATATGTTCTAGCGAAAATTGAGGGGAACATTTTTGTCCATGGTGATATGGGTCAAAGGACTCTCTTTAGGGCTCCAGATCGGTCCTAAGGTCGGCCCTAACCCAAAAATGTATTTTTGATATGTTGCGTTGTAGAGAAAGTTGAGACGATCATTTTTGAAGATGGAAGTATAAAAGGTTTTTCTCGTATTTTAGTATTCAAAAGCTAAAAATCAAAGAAATTCCTATAACCTCCTACCTAGTCAAAATTTTGTCTTTTCAAGACCTAAAATCGTGCAAAATATTTTTTGATTCGAATCAACTTCGTTCGAGTTATAGCTAAAAAACGATTTCCAGCACTTCCTTGCACGACCTTACTCAATGAGCTCTATCTCCAAGACGAGACATTTTTATGCAAAAGTAAAAAATTACTTTTGTCACAAAAGTGCAACGAAAAGAATGAGTTATGACTCGAGCAATTCTGACGACCCTTGTTCCGCAAGGTCTGAATATTGTTCGAAGTTTTCGCGATATTACTCTTAAAAACACCCTCTTGAGATTGGCTCATTTCACAAAATTGATCCCTCATGTAATGACTTACTTCCACACCCCCCACTGTAATCTACTCTTCATATTTTCCTGTTACATATATATTTTACTAGGGATAAGTAAACGTAGACGTTAACCAAAATTTTTACAGCAATTATCTTGGGCAGATATACGTTTGGCGACCGTTAGTATTAGTGAGGGTAGCCTTCCTTTTAAAATTTCAATTTGCCTATAGGGAAAAGTAATGTATATAAAATCAGTGGATATTCATTCGACTCGAAAGAGAACAGCAGGTTCAGAAACAGTCTTTCAATATTAACCTTGGTGATGTTTCACAAATTTATGACAGTTCGTTCATGCACTAGATTGATCTTTTCTCTAGTGCATGTGCCTACTAGTGCATGTGCCTACTAGTGCATGTGCCCACTAGTGCATGTGCCTACTAGTGCATGTGCCTACTAGTGCATGTGCCTACTAGTGCATGTGCCTACTAGTGCATGTGCCTACTAGTGTATGTGCCTACTAGTGTATGTGCCTACTAGTGCATGTGCCTACTAGTGCATGTGCCTACTAGTGCATGTGCCTACTAGTGCATGTGCCTACTAGTGCATGTGCCTACTAGTGCATGTGCCTACTAGTGCATGTGCCTACTAGTGCATGTGCCTACTAGTGCATGTGCCTACTAGTGCATGTGCCTACTAGTGCATGTGCCTACTAGTGCATGTGCCTACTAGTGCATGTGCCTACTAGTGCATGTGCCTACTAGTGCATGTGCCT
>CM055406.1:128599959-128662780 GCA_029228625.1 Pseudolycoriella hygida
TTCGGGAAATTTTCAGTAAATTCGGAAATTTTCAGTAAATTCGGGAAATTTTCAGTAGCTTATTTTTGGGAAATCAATTTTCAGAATTTCTTGAAAATATCCCAATTTACCAGAAAAGTTTTTGTAGACTTTCTGTAATCTGGGAAATTTTCGGTAATTTTGGGGAAATTTGCAGGAAATTCAGAATCGATTTCTCGAAAATGGGCTATCGCGAGGGGTGGATAAACATAAATTTTGATCGAACTTGTTTTTTTTTCTTAGTTTTTTTTTTGTTTTTCTTGTTTTTTTATTTTTATGTTTTCTTTTTTTTTCGTTTTTTTTCTTTATTTTTTTTTTGTGTTTGTTTCTTATATTTTTTGGTTTTTCTTCTTTTTTTTTGTTTTTTTTTGTTTTTTCTTGTTTTTTTTTTGTATTGTTTTGTTTTTTCTCGATTATTCAATCAATTTATAACAAGCATGTGAAAAGTTATCGAGCACTCTTTAATGAACGATTCAGTTTATTCGTACGTACGATGACATATTGCACTGTACAGTACATATTCATTTGTTACGACTTTATTAACAACAAAAACCTTTTTAAAGGTAGAGTGTGACGCAGTCCGTAAGTCCGCTTCCAAAATTAATGATATCGCTTGAGGTGACGCTATCGCAGATAATACGCAGAAGTTCGTTTGAGTGGGACCTTGTGTTAAAAGTTTTGATTTCCTGAAAAAATTAGAGCGCTTTCTTTGAAACAAAATTACATTTTGTTAAAAAAAATTGCGTCACAAATGCCGGACCCACCAGCGGAATAATTTTTCAATACTTTCAGTTTTTACACGCAAAAATTTAAATTTACCTTAAACAATCTACCCAATAACAAACAAAAGTCAAATTTTTGCAGCGCAAAAACTGAAAGTAAAGAAAAATTATTTCATCGTTGAGTCCGGCATTTGTGACGCAATTTTTTTTAACAAAACGTAATTTTGTTTCAAAGAAAGCGCTCTAATTTTTTCAGGAAATCAAAACTTTTAACACAAGGTTCCATTCCAAAATAATTTGGAGGGGAAGGGACAGTTTAAAATACAATCATAATGTACGTACGTATTTCGTATTAGTATTATAAGGATAGCAAATCGCGTTAATCGAAGTGAGATGGTGATGTATTGTTTTCTCGTTCTACACCTCACTCTAATGAACATTCTCTAAAATATTTTATGCGCTTGACACCCGTAATACGACTGTTTAAGGTACGCATTCTGCGATTATAAAGTTGCGATTTTACCATTACTAAATCACTTTGTTGTAGTTGCTAACGACAACGGGCGCAATAGTAAATACTATGACGTTAGAATTTTACTTGTGTAACAAGGTACACACTACGTTTTTTGTGCTTGATAATCATGATAGACAAATATTTAATAAAAATATTTTGTTTTTTCACTCTACAAAAATTTCTTTGCCAAAATGGCCGAATTGGATGAATTCAATTGCATTGCTTTGAAGTTTACTTTAACGTCCGCAAATGAGAGGACGTTGCAGAAAAAAAATTGGCAGTTGATAAAAAACGTAGTGTGCACCTTCTTACACAAGTAGAATTTTAACGTCCTAGTCCTAAATGTGTCCTACTCGGCTTCGCCTCGTTAAAATTCCAGTATTACAAATGCCCCTGCGCTACCCTTAAACGCCTGGGGTTTTATTCTTTACTACATGGGGTGAAAAGTCCGCGGCCTCACATAGAGATGGCGTCATTACTTCAGAATTTTTGTTAACATTCAGTAGTACCACCCTTTACTTGTCTACAGCCAAAATTTCCTGACATTTGGTGTCATAGTTTTCGAATTACTGTCAATAGAGTGACGCAGGTTTTTGTTGTTCGTAAAAAATGGAAAATAATGAATTCCATGTGTTGATTAAACATTGTTTCTTAATGGGAAAAAATACGGTGCAAAGCAAAGAATGGCTGGATAAGTGTTATGGCACATCTTCTCCGTCGTATACAACGGTCAAGAAGTGGCATGCTGAATTTAAACGAGGTAATACAAGCACCGATGATGCCCCACGTTCAGGACGTCCAAGTGAAGCAGTTACTGAAGAAAACATCAAAAGAATCGATCGTATTTTTTTGGCTGATCGGAAAGTTAAAGTTAGTGAAATAGCTGACATCCTCAAAATATCAACAGAACGGGTGCGACACATTTTACACGAGTATTTGGACATGAAAAAGCTTTCTGCGCGATGGGTGCCGCGTTTTCTAACAATTGATCAAAAGCAGCACCGTCTTGACGATTCAGAGCGTAATTTAGCTTTGTTCGAGCGAAATCCAACGGAGTTTTTGCGTAGATTTGTCACGATTGATGAAACGTGGATTCATTACTATACACCAGAGTCCAATAGACAGTCTGCAGAGTGGTTAGAATTTGGTCAAAGCCGACCGAAGCGACCAAAGGCACAGCGTTCTGCAGGCAAGGTTATGGCCACGATTTTTTGGGATGCGCATGGCATAATATTTATCGACTATTTGGAGAAAGGAAAAACAATAACTGGCGAGTACTATGTCACATTATTGGAACAGCTCGACAACGCGATCAAGAGAAAACGACCGCATATGCAGAAGAAAAAGGTCCTGTTTCATCATGACAATGCACCAGCGCATTCATCCAAAAAAGCAACTGTGAAACTGGACTCTTTGGGCTATGAATTACTCCACCACCCACCTTACTCTCCAGATCTGGCCCCCAGCGACTACTATTTGTTCCCAAACTTAAAAAGATGGCTACAGGGAAAAAGATTTTACTCTAATGATGAGGTGATATCCGAAACAGAGGCCTATTTTGCAGGGTTGGAGGACCGTTGGACTAAGTGCATTTCCCTTCAGGGAGACTACGTTGAAGAATAAAATTAATTTCATATGTAAAAGTTAGTTCTTTCATTGCAAGGCCGCGGACTTTTCACCCCATGTAGTACATCGGATATGCCAAAGACTATTTTCAAAGAGTTCCAGAGCAATATTACAACGATGATAATATCAGAAAAATTTGCTATTTTTAGAAACTAAAAAATATTATATAGACTATGATGTATTATTGAACGACATTCTGTAGTTTCGTAGTAAACTATAATTCAAATGTCAATAAATGAGATGAGTTGTATTGTTACGGCACTGCTACTAATGCACGCATTTTATTTAATATTTCTACCTGATATTACATTGGTGACGAGGATTAGAAAAATCAATTCGCGTATGAAAGCCTTTACGAAATTAGCGAATTATTAAGATAATGCGAACGATCCTCAGTGTTTGAAATAAAATCTCGAAAAAGTAAAAGTGAAGACTTTAAACGGAAATGTCTAAAAAAAGCTTCGAATGTATTTCCAGGTTTGGGCTGAATATTGAGGCTCTTTGGTGTCATCATGCAAAATTATTTTTAATGGAGCCGGACGACGGGAGGCGGGCCTGGCCTGGGAAGGAAGAATGTGTTTTCGTTGGAAATTGTGATCAAAAAACTGTGTAAACGACGTGGCTATTTAGCGATTTGTCGGTGCTTCTGAATTTTTCTGCGAAGACGTAAACAGACGGCTGCTGGTGTTTGGCAGCGATTGTTGGTTGTTGGATTGTGACTCAAATCGATGGAAACCGTCCGAGAGGAGAGAATAAAATGTCAAGCAGAGACTTAAATCTCAAACTTCGAGCAGAGACTTCATGCTGAGAGTTAAATTCAAATAAATTCAATTTGTGGATACCTTATGCGGACAAGGTGCTGAGTCTTGGTTTGTTTATGGATAAGGAGCTTGCGTTTAAAGCTCAAGTCAGCGAGATTCCGTTCCACCATCAAACGGGTGATGGTACACCACTATGTAAATAGTTTTTGTACTAAAATTTTGCTCTCGCATATTGGGACAAATCGTATCTTCCGCACATCAATAACAATTAAAAAAATAGTTTTACGTCTGCGTAGCGGTCACCGACAGGTTAAGAGATTCCTCAACTTTGATCAATTTAAAAGAGAGTTGAATGCATGGCCAATTTCATTTGAATGTTAAGAGAGAACGTTATTTTCATTTCATTCACTCTTAGTACATTATCCATAATAAATTGAGATAAAACACAGCGTTCCCTTTTAACAACACATTCTACCCTGCGTTATCATTACGAATTTGCTTGAGTTACCATTGTTTTATGCAAAGTTGTATATATTTTTCACACTGAGTGAGTGAAACTATGTTTAGTGTATACTCAAATTCTGAAGTGTATACATAATTTACAAAGTAGAAATACCGATGGAATAGTCCGCATTTGCAATAGCAAATACTTTTTTTTCGCAAGTTATTTTGTTTGTATTTTAATTGAGTTAGTTGTTTATTTAATTAAAGAATATTTTTTTGTTATTAACGCGCGGAAGATACGATTTGTTCCAATATACGACAGCAAAATTTATGTCCAAAAAATATTTTACATTACAACTGTGGTACTGTCGAACTTATGAGCTTATGGAAAAAATATTTGCTATTGAATATGCAAAAAAAAGGAGAAGTAATGAAATGAAATGAAAAAAGGGATCAGGGACACGATATTACACTTAGTCGTTCGGATTGTGGATTGTCTATATTTCCTGAGTAATGCATACAAAAGTATTTAAAAATACAACATTGTTCAACGTCTTCATACACGTAAAGAAAGTCGTCAACACAACGCTATACCTTGGTTATCTGTATTAAATGGCATGGGAATTCAAAAAAAAAAAAAAAAAACGCAAATACTGACCTTCTCATTCACGAAGATAACTCTGGAAGAACTGGGACCAGATTAATATCTCGAAATCCTTTGTAAACAAACGATCTTAACAATTTTAATAATCCTATGTACGACTGTGGTCACTCTGATCAAAGATTAGTCACATCGCTCTAGGGAAATTATATTAATGAACTGACAGACAATGCAATAGAAATTTGAACGTTCCACTATGATGATAATTTTTTCCAGATAAATAATTCGATGTAAATCCTTTTTCTGAAAACGTCGTACGACCTATACGAGTAAATAAATTTCAATGAAAGTGTAGGTTTCCTTTCCTGAAAACTGACTTGCATACCTTTACAAACATTGTGAAATTACTTTCGCTTCCTAAGGCATTACTCAGCTCTACCGAGTTAACATCATAATATTTTATTTTCATGCTACAAAACAGTCCAAACTCTTGGAGGTGGCTAATGAGGAAACGAAAATAAAATTTTCGGATTATTCAAAAATAGAATAAAGTGCTTGAAGGATAAATGCTGAAAATACAATAAGCTGATTTTTGCTACAATATTTATTTGTAGCCATTCAACTTTTCATGTTGCAAAATCTGTTTATTTTAGGAAGTAGGTTGTTGGATCGCCTTTAACTTCATAACAATAATTATAAGCGTGTTTGACTATGCGAAAAAAAATGGAAATCCCATTCAAAACTACAACAATATGGCATGTGTATGTACAAGAAAATCTGAATATATTGTTATTGAGAAAAAGTAATTTCGACAAACAAAATGATTAAATCACATGGGTGTATTGCATTGCTAGTTAACACAGTTCCGAAAGCCGAAAAGCAGTTTGAGTTAAATATTTCCTTCGTTAAAATCTGATGAACTTCCATAAAAGTTGAAGTTGAAATCTTACCACGTAACTACGTTCAGTGATATGCTGTCTTTGATGAGGTACTACTACTATCGTATTATAGACCACCATACAGCTCCAATTCCAAAGACTTTCTGGAGCATTTGGAAAAGGTTGTAGACAACGATCATGGATTTAGCATTTTGGTTGGTGATATTAATCTGGATTTGTCTAAATTATCATCAGGTAATGTAAACCTCAATTTGAATAAATATTTTAACTCATTGCGTAGCTCAAGTTACAAAGTAACAAACAACGTTACGACGCGTCCAGAAACAAAGTCTATCATTGACCATCTAGCAATAAAATGTCCTAATGGCTTCTTGATTCATAACTCCACTATCGAACATAACTTTAGTGACCACAATACTATTGTAACCCAAATTAATCTTCACCATGAAGTGAGCAAGCATGTTTTCACTGAAAAGAAAATCGTAGATCATAAATCAGTGGCTAGGCAACTGAACTCAGATTTCTGCTTTGAAAATAGACCCAGCTTTACGAATGTTAAT
Source organism: Pseudolycoriella hygida (assembly GCA_029228625.1). Taxonomy (NCBI): domain Eukaryota; kingdom Metazoa; phylum Arthropoda; class Insecta; order Diptera; family Sciaridae; genus Pseudolycoriella; species Pseudolycoriella hygida. The sequence continues at coordinate 128,606,105 of CM055406.1, forward strand.
GACAGATATGAATATTTTGTTATGAAATTCAATGAAGCCATTAAAGCCAATACGTCCACCAAGAGGTGTAAAATAAAAAGATCCTATGCTAGGGTTCCATATATGAATGACCATCTTGAAGGCCTAATAAATGAAAAAAATTTGATCTGGAAAAAGCTGAAGAGAAAGGTGAGGAGCGGAAATGTTAACACAAAAATTCTCAAGGATATGATCGCAGCTATGGACATTGCAATAGGGAGATTCCAGAAATACTATGAGCTGAAGTATTACGAGAAATTATTCAGAGACTGTAAGAATCCAAAGAAATCTTGGAAAATCATTAATTCCATTTTGGGGAAGGGATCTATCAAAAAGATAGATATTAAACTGAAAAGTGCTAATAATTCTATAGTACAAAAAGAGTTAGTAGCTCAAATCTTTAACAATCACTACTCCACTGTCGGTGAAAAATTAGCAAAAGTAATTCAAAATGAGAAAAAAAATGATAATAATAATCCAGGGATAGTCACTGAAGTACCATCTAGAAGGGGGATCTCTTCCACAATAATGTTAATGGCCGTAAGTGTACAAGATATTGAGGACCTGATTTTGAGGTTGAATAACGATAAGGCTCCAGGATATTACGGCATTTCTGCTATAACTCTAAAACTATGTATGAACTCAATTTCAAATTTCTTATGTGAGATTTATAATGATTGCATTACTGACGGAGTCTATCCAGATATGTTAAAGATTGGTAGGTTAACCCCAATCTATAAAAGTGGTGATAAATATGAGGTTTCGAATTACAGACCTGTGACAGTCCTACCAATGATCAATAAGGTTTTTGAAAGGCTGCTCTACAGGAACATTGTAAGCTTTCTAAATGCGAATAATTTTTTCTATTCAAAACAATATGGATTCCGTGCGGGCTGCGGGACGAATAATGCATTGTATGAACTCATTAACGATGTAAGTGTTAAGATAGAAAATAAAAATAGTTTCTGGTTTATTTCTTGATCTGGTTTCTGGTTTATTTCTTGATCTTGCCAAAGCCTTTGACACGGTAAACCACAGCCTACTTTTGGACAAACTTGAAAAGTCTGGAATTAGAGGTGTAGCGCTCAACCTCATGTCCAGCTACCTATCAAATAGGTTTCAATATGTCATGGTGAATGACTGTTGTAGTTCGAAAATAGCAATGTCTTACGGAGTAGTCCAAGGAAGTATTCTTGGTCCGCTACTATTCCTGATATTTATAAACGACTTTAATGAACTGCCACTCTCCTCTTCTGTCTACCTGTTCGCTGATGACACCAGCATATTCACTGCTTCGATATGTCTGAATACAAATATAGGCAACTTGACAGCGGATTTGAGAATAGTAGGTGAATACTTTAAAGCGAATGAGTTGACTCTAAACCTTGACAAATGCAAAGTAATTCATTTTAGATCGCCCAAAAACATCGTTAAAATCTTCCCAGATATTGAGTGTGATGGGATTGTTATAGAGAGGGTAGCGTCGGTGAAATATCTGGGAATTGTGCTTGACCAATTTTTGAATTGGAACGATCATATCTCAACGCTATGTCATAAAATCGCTCCATGTGTTGGAATTCTTAGGCAACTGCGATTCTCACTTCCTACAAGTGTCCTGAAAAAAATTTATTTCGCAATGATCCACTCAAGGCTGACATACTGTATAGGAATCTGGGGTGGGGCAGCAAAATCATGGATAAATCATCTGGAAGTGTTGCAACGTAAGGCTCTAAAATCGGTTTTCAGATTGCCCTTGAGATGTAACACGGAATTACTGTTCAATACGCACTGCCATAATATTCTGCCTATCTCAAAGCTTTACGTCAATGATATATGTACCTTCGTCCACTCATGTTTGAATGACAACCGTTTCCACAACATCAATTTTATGAAGAGGGAACATACCTACTTTACAAGAAATAGGGACTTGCTATATGTTCCGTTCCTGAAAACAAAGGTTAGAAGACGATGTGTATCTTTTGCTGGGCCTAACCTATTCAACAAATTGCCAAAAAAGATCAGAGGCACTATCAAGAATACGGATTTCAAGCGTTTGTTAAAAAATCATTTGGTTGCAAATGGGATCTAAATTAGCCATCCTTGAACTCTCCGTCCTCATTTTTCTCCCGTGCTAGAGTCTTTCTTTTCTTTTCTTCTATGCCTCCCTCTATTTTCTATCTTCTATTTTCTATCTTCTATTTTCTATTTTCTATTTTTTATTTTTTATTTTCTATTTCCTATTTCCTATTTCCAATTTCTATATTTCTTAATATCTTTTTTTATTTTCTTGGATTGATTTTGCTTTTCATGCCACGGCCTTCTTGAATAATACTAGTTGACAGCTTGAAACTAGGCTTGTATAAAATGAGATAAAACGAGATGAAATGAAATATTTACTTAAATAAATATTTTTTATTTTTTTATTTTCACGAAATAATGACCAAACAATATGAAATAGTTATATTTAATTTAGTTTAATGATTTAGTTTTGATTTCTCGATTGATATAAAAAAAAATCCTTCAAAGTGGTACACCACAGTGGAATTTTAAGTAAAAGGGATTATGTTTATGCATCGATGAATTTTTGATTTATTCAACTTAGATAAAAAAATTAATGTTATTAATGATGTGAATAAAAATGAAATGAAATGAACCAAGAACTAAAACTGGACGCATTTATCAGCTATTGTACTTAGGGCGCTTACTTGGAATGCACTTAAGATAAGTCACCTGGTATAAAGAGCAAGTTGACTTTGAGGGGAGAATCCTAAACAGGACACGCGCCCCTGAAATGTTGTTTTCGATAGAGATCGGAATTAAAAGTAAAATGAAAAATATTGTGCTCCGATTCTGGCGGCCACTTAACCAACCACAAACATTTGTGTCCTCATATTATATTATATTTTGCACGCTTAAAGAAAGATTAGATGTTTTCGCTTCTCTCTCATCACATCATCACGAAAACGCTTTATGCTTAAGTTCGTTATCCCAGATAACACAAATCACATTTTTTAATGTTGCCCACTGAATGTACATTAAATGTGCGAAATTCAATGTTGTTGAGAATATGTGCATAAAATGTACAAAAAATGTGCCTGTAAAGTGGTACATATTTCGATGTACATAAAAAGCACATTTTTTGTGCTATTAAAACTGCAAATTTTTGCATTAGATTACAAGCACATTTTTCGCACATTTTATCTGCGTGATAAGGTGTACACTATTCCTATCACATTGAATGTGCCAAAAATGTGCTTGTGATGTAGTACATTTTTCAATGTAAATAAAATGCACATTTTTTGTGCTATTAAAACTCGAAATTATTGCACTAGATCACAAGTATATTTTTCGCACATTTTATGTGCGTGATAAAGTGTACGCTATTCCTATCACATTGAATGTACCAAAAATGTGCTTGTGATGTAGTACATTTTTCGATGTAAATAAAAGGCCCATTTTTTGTGCTATAAAAACTCGAAATTATTGCACTAGATCACAAGTAAATTTTTCGCACATTTTATGTGAGTGATAAGGTGTACACTATTCCTATCACATTGAATGTACCAAAAATGTGCTTGTGATGTAGTACATTTTTCGATGTAAATAAAAGGCACATTTTTACCAAAAATGTGCTTGTGATGTAGTACATTTTTCGATGTAAAAAAGGCACATTTTTTGTGCCATTAAAGCTCGAAATTATTACACTAGATTACAAGTACATTTTTAAATTATGTGCTTCGAAAAATGCTCATCTTATTTTTTCAAAAATGTATATTTTTAGTCCGTGAATGGATATCACGGCTGCTTTTGGTTGGGTAACATTAAAAAAAAGTATCGAATTTTAAAAGAAAAAAAAGAAAAATGTGTTCAAACGAAAAAGCTTACGGGGAATGAATTTTTTATTGTTTCGCATAAAATCAATTTCAAATAACAATTAAACAATGAAGATGATACAATATTGAATGCAGCATCAACGTGTGCAGGGATATAGAACCTTTTTATAACTGTACAACCGCTACAGTGAGGACGAACAAATAAATTTAAATAACACTCTGTTGAGTTTGTTTAATTTTCATTTACTAGCATATCTTCCAAAACTTTTTCTCTCAGTACAAAAAAGTACATTTAATGTACTTTGTATAATTTTACACTATACAAATTTAACACACCAACACATAAGTATCCGGTGGCACAATTGGTAAAGCAGTTGACTCATAATCCCGAGCGTCTTCAATTTTTTGTTCATATCTCTCCTTAACATCGACATCCATAGTATTTTTTCACACTGAAACATTTTTATGATATAATTTTGCAAAAAATTAAGACTACTCGCAGTTCACCAATCGAAATTTTTTTTTCAAAACAAATAAAACTGAACTTTGTTTTGATTTTTGTTTTAATAGCAGTGTACCCGTAGATCAACTGTTCGAAAGCTATTCAAAACTGTACTACTTTAACACTCTATAGGAAAATTAAAAAAAAAAAATTACTTTTTGAAAAGTCAAGAATCCCACTCCAGTTTTAACAGATTGACATATGAATTAGATGTCAAAATATAAAAATTACCATAAAATTGTACCTCTTGCTGTTGTCATTGTCACATTTTTCGCCTAGATAAAAACGTTACTTCGTGGCTTAAAAAGCAGGAGGAATGTATGAAGAGTTGAAGTTAGGATTTAGTACATTTTTGAAGTTTCACATTTTGACGTGTAATATATATAGAAATCTGTCAAAAGTGAAGTGGGATCCTTAGCCTTCCAAAAAGTCAAACTTTTTCTTAAATCTTTAGTTAGTATGAAGTAATTTCAGCGAGACCTTAAAACTTATGTCAAAAATGTATCAAAAGTACTAGATTTATGAACACAGTTTTCCCTATTGTTCGCCGCAGCCCTATCAACCGCCAGTATATGGTTTGCCAATGTAATGAAAGCCCTCAGACCAGAACCTGAAGATTCTCTTTGGCAATTTCGTACCACCTATCCTTTCAACGTTCCTGATCCATGGCCAACAATTGTCGCCTCTTCTGCAGACAAAACACCTTTTCGCCTTGCGCACTTATTTCAATGCTCCCTGCGACAAGCCTTCGCGATGCTAATGAGGACCCTTATGTATCTTCGGTCTCTAGGGAGGAAAATTAATTTTTCTATCTATAATATTAGAATTATTTTTACTCAAAAAACACGGCTTCTCGGTAGACTCTTGCTAACTACTGCGTAAATTCAAAAAGTGATTTTTTGTAAAATAAGCACCGCGCACTGCGCCCGTTTAGTTGAAATACAAAATCAATGATCACTCGAGTCATTCATTCATCCATCGATTGATTTACAAACTATTTTTACAACAAATTTGCACATTTGATTCACTTAATTTTCCATGCCAAATGTCTCTTTTGAAAATTTAAATCGGATTATTTTGCATTGGATTTACATTTTTTATTTAACTTTATTATAGCACTTAAACATTGAGTAGCAGTGATATTTCTTAAAGAGCTGTACTTCGATTGAGAAAATGTCCTTGTTAAACCTTACGATCAATGCCATGTTTCTTGAATGAATATTATCTTTGCTATTCATGTTTTTATTTTCCAATCACTTGTTTATTTTCGTCAATGGGATTGTTTGATCAAAAGCAGGATTAGTTTCCTACCACATTGGGATGAATGTACAACAAATACAACAGTTTACAAAATCAACTTTAGTTTCGCATAAAAAAGGAAAATTATTGTTTCAATTATTTTCAACTATCGAAGTGGCTATAGCTGCAAATGAGGATGACTTCGTTTGAATTATTCAATGAAACATAACGTTGAGAGTGTTGAGATTTGTTGAAAGACGTTTCGATTGGATTAATTGTTCCTTATTTCTTAACTGATGATAACTAATTAAAATTAGAACTCAGTAGCGACTAACGACACACAACAAAAGAGGAAAAGAATTTTTATTTTCACAGATTTTCTTACCACACATGCTCCTGTTTTAATAAATTCCTTATATGAAATTAAAACCAGGAACAGAAACAAAACAAAGGAAGTAAATAGAAGGAAAACGGTAAAAAATACATTGACATTGGATTATCGGTGCACAGTGTGCACTGCACACTCACAGCCACTTATAGTTGCGGATGAAAATTCCATTTCATTCATTCATACGTTCCCATTAATATTGCCTCCCGCGTGCACCTCCACCAATACCAATACCAATACTAAGCTTGTGTTTTTCAATAGGTATGGTGTCCGGAAAACGTTACGGTAGGGCCGAGTCGCATAGGGTGCAGTAAATCCTCTTTTTTTGCTTGTTTTCGGACCCTACTCTCCCCTGTCTCACATTTTGACATCAACACCGTTCGTTGGGACGCCCTTTTTTGAAGAAAAAAAGTTGAACACAAAAAATTTATGAGAAAAAGAATATGTCAAGTACTCTTATTACGTCCTCGTCGTAGTCCCCGGGTACTCATACTTTCGTATGTGCGTTGGCCCTCCGACGAATAGGGGATTGGAACCGAGGCTTGCGACCTGGTGACACGTGAACGGCTACCGTAAAGTGGAAAACTACATTGCAACGAAAGTAAGAGACACATTTGGAACACTGAAAAGATACCTTCGGAGTAGTTAGAGGGAGCCATTATACCTCTTCACAAAAATGGCGCCAATGGGAAAACTACCGTGGTGTAGCGTTGCTTAACACGGCACTTAAAGGTTTTGCATTGGTATTATACAGACGACTACTTTCGGGTTCAGAGACTGTCAGTGGAGAATATCAAGGCGGATTCAGACGAAATAGATCCACAACTGACCAAATATTCAACCTCCGTTTGATCCTGCAAAGTGGCAGAAAATTTCAAGTCCAGCCATGCCATCTTTTCATCGATTACAAACAAGCTTACGACAGGACCTAACGTAGGGAATTTTATGTGGCTGTGAAACAAAACTGTTTTTCTGTTTTAAAATAGGACGGAAAATATCAGTTTTACGTCCTAGGAATAAAAAAATTATGCTTGATGTGCTGGTTTTCATTTTTCTGTCTCTGTACTTCGACTAAAATTATTGTGAATTTTAAAGGATAATTGCGGAAACTATTTCGTTTGCTATTTCAGCCAATGTTTAAGTTGTTGGTAAAAGGAATCTCCTTACAAAATGTTGTGTAAATAGTTTTTCAACTCTGTAACTACAATAGTACAACTACAATTTCCTCAAAAAAACTTGCACCAATTTGCAAGAATTTTTAGCAACTAAAAGTTGAAGTAGGAAATTCTTCGCTAAATCCTCAATGAAAGCGACATTTTTTTCAGTGTAACTTACTATCGCTAGCGGCGCTAGAAAATTTAGCAATTATTCATGAATGTTCGAAATTTTGTACAGAACATGCAAGCTCCACTCATATACCCATGGCGAATAATCTCGTGTACCAAATGGCCGTTCGTATACGTGGAGATTGCACACAGGTAACTAAGTACAATATTTCTACTTGGATTATTTTAAGGAACAATTCCATAAATATGATAAATATCTCAATGTCAATTTGAGTAATTGAAAGCATATTTGTATCATAATGTTACCTCGCTCAAACAGAGGGTTAAATAACTTTCACAGTTACTTTGTCATTGATATAGATTTTCATCAGACCGTTTCTACAAATCAAAAACCATCCATTTTGATTATAAGTGCTGGGATTCATGAAATATTGAATAAAATTTTATAGAAAATGTATGCGGTTTTTCTATATAAACCGCATCATTCATAATTGTTGCACAATAATAACTTCTTTTTTTGTGTGATACTCGAAAATCGAGGGTAAGAACCTTTATAGCTCAATGGTATTGTTAAATAGAACATTTGAGAGAGAGAAAAAAAGACACCTCTATTATAATAAAATCATTTGTATTATTAAAAATTCTTTACGAATAATATGTGGTGTGTCGCACTGTGTTGTATTTTATTTTTATGTTTGGGGAGGGACGAGCTGTCAGGGAGAATTTCTTGTCATTTTTATTTTATGATTTTTTTTATTTATTATTCGTTTCGCTTATTTATGCCAGGCACTTAAAAGCCATCTAAAAATTTATTTTTAAAAACTTATTGCATTCCTCTGGAAAGTCTATCAGGGAATGAAATGATAAACACCTTATTAGCTACGGTTGCTTATGTTGGTAAATTAAACTAAGCGTGATCCGTGGCGAATTCGATTGATATATTTCGGTCACAGTAAGTTCAACGTAGCAGATTTGTTTTAAATTGTTTGTCAATAGAATAAGCGAATGCACTGCTTTTTATTCTCTGAAATTTATGTGAGATTTTGCTTTTCAGTTTTTATGACAAGTGGTTATGTTGTGCTTCCTCATCCAACGGACAAAAAAACAACTTTCAAAGCTTCGGTGTTGCAGTTCGTCGGTATCTCTCATTAACCTTCTGTAGAAGCAACTGGAAAAATACGACGAACTTGCTTTAAATCCTCAGTATCTTATAGTCTGTTTTGAGCTTTGCCCCGGTAGAAGCAAATTTTAAACAAAAACTAATCGCTTCCGAAGGCAAACAGCTTTAAAAACATATGAAGGGACCCGTAAGTATCAGAATAGATGCAGCAGAGTTGATGTTACGAAAAGACTCGAACGTATTTAAGTAAATATTGCCTTAACTCTTAAGTGTATGAAATTACGTCCACATTAAATTGTATTGGAAATTGCCGAGAGGGCAATATTGAAAAACCCGTCCGAAGAAACGGTGTATAAAAGGCCTTGCGAAAGCACAAAATTGACCCACAAACAGACAAAAATATTCATCTCAATTTTTTCTACAACATAGCTAAAAACCATTTTTTTGTCTAGGGCCGACCTTAGGACCGACCTACGGCCAGAACGAAATGCCTCGGACACATACTTCCATATACACAATGTTTCCCTCAATTTGTTCTACAACATAGCAAAAAAAGTTTTTTTTTTGCTAAGGTCAACCTAAGAACAGACCTTAGGCCCACTTCAGTCCTAAGCACAGGAACCGGGTCCAAATTTATTTTTTAATATAATTCGGCCCTAGTGGAAACTCAGTTTTAGGTTCCTGACTGAGTCCAAGAATTTTCAATCAAAATGTTTTCTTCCATAATACGGGAGACAATCCTAGATCTTTCGATCAAGAAAAAATTTGAAAATCGGAAGAGATTTAGTTGAGTTATGCACAAAAAACATGTAGAGCGCTAGCAGCCTATATCCTGGGGCCCTTCTTCAAAACAATTTCTTCTACAAATTGTTTGGCTTCGATGGACCTGTCGATTAAAAAAACACTTATTGAAATCGGGAAAGATTTATTCGGGTTATGTACTAAAAACACGTTTGGCCCTAGCAAAGACTCAGTTTTAGAGCCCTAGCTAAGTCCAAGGACTCAAATTTAAAAAAGTTTCTTAAACAAATTGTCGGCCATGCCCAGATCTTTCAAACAAAAAAAAATTTATGAAAATCGGAAAAGATTTACTCGAGTTATGTACAAAAGATCAAAAACCACTTAAATGGTCCTGCATCGGCGGCCCTTGGGCCGACAGTGTCCAGATTCAATTCCATAAAAGATATTTCAATTACCTTTCAGGGAAAAAAATTTGAAAATCGGTTGAGTTTTACTCAAGTTATCGCGGTGACAGACGGACGGACAACGTTTTTATTGTTGATTCGTCATCTTAACACTAGATTTGATGCTCCCCGCCTTCTCCGAGGTCGAAATTGGGGTGGTTACAAACGTCGTGGTAAACGCATAAGACCCCTTTTCGAAGAGCTTTGTTCTTTGTACGGGTCTAAAGTCCGTTGGCATAAGAGGAACTTTCGGTTCTCAAAATTTAATTTGGCCAATTCGACCCGTTGAAACATGCAACGGCAAAAAACCCGTCCAATTCCTTACAAAATTTTTAAAAAAAATTTCAAGACAGTTCTCTAAAAATATTTTATTTAAAAAAGTAGATTACTTCTATAGAGAAAAAATTTCCACTCAATTTTCACTACATCATAGCAAAAAAAAATGTCTTTGATCTAGGGCTGGCATCGGATCGAGAGGTAAATGACTCTTAAAAATCTTGTCACAAGTTAAAAGAATCTTTGAAAAATCTATAAAAAATCACTAAGATTTTTTGAAGAAAAACGCCAATTTTTGTAATTTTTGGGCGAAAAATTAAACGTAAAATTTAGTGAAAATCACAAAAAAAAATCATTGAAAAATTTCTTTTATCTTGTCACACAATTTTAGGGAGTCGTTTGCCTCTCACATCGGACCCGTACTTCTATGAACAAATTGAACAATTTGTCCTCCATTTTATCGCATACAAAACCCTCTTAAAAACTAAAGAGAAACGCAGTCCCTTTCCAAAAATATTTACATCGTTTGAGGTTACGCTTTCCCGGATAATACCCAATAATTTGCTTGAATTGTTAGCTTGTGGTCAAAGTTTTATTTACGTTTTAAAATTACGTTCGTTGTGTTCGCGTCACTACCTTCGGAACACTTCGTGTCAGCTTCCGCCGCCTTAAGAACAATTTGTGTCAGCTTCGGGTACCTTCGAAATATTTTGTGTCACCTTCGGCTACCATCCGAACACTTTGTGTCACTTTCGGCTACCTCCGGAACATTTCTTGTCACCTTCGGCTACTATCGGTACACTTCGTGGTAGCTTCGGAACACTTCGTGTCACCTTCCGATATCTTCGGAACACTTCGTGTCACCTTCCGATATCTTCGGAACACTTCGTGTCACCTTCGGCACCTGTGCAAAACTTTCCGTCACCTTCGGCTACCTTCGAAACACTTCGTGCCACCAATTCTCCTCACCGATCTGTATAACTTTCCCGAAGAAACGCACTGTTCAGGTACTCTAATTCAAAAGATGATGGATAAAGGAATATTCATGAAAAACAACCAATGGTTGTCGTATAGGTTGGTGCAGCGTTGTCACTTATGCCCACAATTCTGTAAAAAAAAAACAATAATCTTCGAACAAAATAAGCCTTTTATCCCATGACGATTTCCACACGCCTTCATAAGAAATTCATAAAAACGTATGAAACGAAATTTAAAATAAAGACCAAACCAGACGTCTTCGTATTTTTCAGAATACCCCCAATCCGGTTAAGTCCGACCTTAGATTGTTTCCGGTTATTAATATCACAACGCAACTGTATTTAACCACTCAATCCTAACTTAGTCCCAGTTCTTTCTTTTATATAAAAATCGACCAGACTTGATCCAGTTTCTTAACAATTGCATTTACAGACTAGGTGTTCAAATTTCGAATATCTGGACAAAAATGCCAAATAGGCTTACTAAACAATGAAAAAGGTTTAACCAAACAACCACACAATTATTTTCTATTCAATTTCACTATCCAATTGCTACGAGTTGTACTACTTTTCGAACATTTAATTCATAAATTTTTTCTCAATACCAAAAGATGATTAGTGTGTCAAAAGCATAACAACCACTCCATTCTACACTTTACGCATAACCAATTTGCATTGCCCTTACCTGTTTGCCAAAAAAATAGAAAGGAAAATAAATAAAAAAAGTTGTAAAAATCATTGATTTTTGCATATGCTTTGATGAAAACATTCAAAGTCATTCAAAACAACAAACATGAAGTAGTTGTATGTTTGTTAACACTATTTCACTTAACTGTTGTTGTAAAGAAGCCCTTATACGGCCATAATCGCATTATTGGCCAAACAATCACTGACCCAAAAAAAATCAGATGACAATAGCACAATATCGGCTCAAGATCCTTTGAAGTAGCTTTATTGAAATGTGCGGCGTATTAGTTGTTGTCACACACATTTTCGGGTACGACATAGAACCTTTCGATGTGATGTGGCAGTTTTTGTAAAGCACCTTTTTTTGTTCTATAAAATTAATAACACTCGATGTTTAGACCCATACGAATAAAAGAGGATCTAATGGGTTCACTAAGGGGTTTTGTAACATGAAATAGATTCACACCGCAGAGTATATTTTTTTTATCTTTGAGCATGTAAGCAAAAGATAAAGATATCATCTGCTGGCAAGCGTAAAATAGAGTAAGATGGAGGACAGCTGAAGAAGGCACATGCTATTACATTCCCTAGGATAGCAAGTGGCCTATATCAAAAAACTCCTAAAGAAATCTTGACTATTCATACTTGTCAGGTAAATAACTAAAATCTGTCTAACAACCAACTGTTTTTGAGTGAAATACAGACTTTCTATCATATAATATGACAGTACAAAAAAATAGTACACTTAAAAACATGAAAAAACTGAATAAAATCTGAAACATTTTTGTTTTAGTAGATTAAAATGTAGCATTTTTAGACGCATACGAGTGTTTGTACCGAGGGGTGGATATTCGTAAATTTCGTTGACATGACAAAGGATTTTCAAAATGAAAATCCTCTGAGGATTTTCCATAGTTTTCTAAGGATTTTCTTAAACATTTTTGCTGGATTTTCAACGAATCAAGGATCTTCTTCTTGAGCTTTGATGATTTTCTTTGGATTTCCAAGGATTTTTTTGGATTTCTTTCAGTTTTCTGAGGATTTAGAGTCGACTGACAAAGAATTTTCTATGAATATCCACCCCTCGGTTCGTACCTTCATTGGTTCACTACAGAGTTTGTGTCAGGTCGACGCCATATTCAGGATGTACATCGATTGTGCGCTGGAAATGCTAAAAATCCTTGGTGAAGTTCCACATATTGATGGCGCACTTTGTTACAGTTTTACTGAAAATCTCCCATACATTCAGCAATTATAGTTCGTTCATGCACTAGAATGATCCTTCCTCCAGTGCATGAACTTACTGGGTCTTGAATCCGAAGTATGCAGCCTTCAGAAACTTGCAACAAGTGGAAGACTGCATTTTCGGCTAGGAAGCCTGGGATCAAAAAATGGTGTAAGGCAATGTTAAAGCCAATAGCAAGTACTCTTTGGAAAAATAGCTGTCCATTTGACACCAGGCTGTGTACTTTATTTTGGCTCGACGGCACAGAGTAAAAATTTAAGCATATCACTATGACGGCATTGACGGCTATGCTCGTTTAAATGTAGAAGGCAGCGGAAATCGAATTAGTGGTTCGGGCTCTAGGTTGCATAGCTGCATAGATTGAGGCTAGCCTAACTCGCGTCACTCGACCATACAAGAGAGTATGTGGTTCTTGATGACGAATCTAGGCGAATTTGTCAAGTACGTAAAGTAAAGATTGATGTTGAAAAGATAGTACGCAATTGGTATTACATGGACCCAAAAAATACTACTGTACTGTTAAAAATAGTACGGTTGGCCGCTATACTTAGTGTAGCAACAGATCTTATTTTCAATAATTCTCCGACTCTTCCCAAAGTCATAATGTCAAACGATATCAGGAAAAACGGGTTAGTCAACTATACTGCTTCGGGCTCTAGGGCTCATGGGGTGGACTTTTCCCTTGCGTCGACGTCGAAGAAAGTTTCAATAGCGTTATTTATAATCAGATTATCCGTTCGAAAATTTTCACGCGCCGCCGAGAAGAACTGCCATGCTAGTCTATGGCGCCGGCGGTAAAATATCGGTGGCTGTGAAAAAGTTTTCTCTTCAGTGGACCAAATTCAGACAACTCTGACGTACACGATGGGGAGTCATTTTTTATGAATACTTCCGTATGCCACAGGCATAAAGAATCGCTCCCAAAGGCGATCATCATGTTAGCTTATTGCTCTGGTTATGTTGTAGAAAACCTCGGGGACGATCGGTTACAGATTGAGTTTCGAGTCGTTCCTAAGATCGGCATCATATCATATTTTTATGTTGAAGAGAACTTATGCTCGTGGATACCCAGCTTCAAAACCCGTACATCGGAATAGTTTTCGACATAACCTTGGGTGAGCAACAGCCATAAGTCATTCAGACAAATAAGATTGAACGAACGTACGGGCCTTAGCCTAAGTTTTTTTTACTCTTCATAACTTAAAGGACATTGTGATACGTGCGTTTCAAGTAACTCGCATATTATTTATCATATTTTCGGAAACCTCCTACTTTTCATTGTAACCAGCTAAAGGTTAGAATATCGAAAAGAATGCAACTGATAAAATAATAAATTGAGTCCACGCTTTCATGTGAATTATTTTCGAGTGATTGCTTCCAATAGATGACACGATGTCTACCTGAATTTTTCTTTGCGGTAAATTTCGGTGACATAAAAAAAAACTATAAAAAAACAACTCTGCTGACGATATTGCATCGATTTAAATTTTATTTACGACAAAAGTAATTGATTTCGGCATGGGTTTTGCGACTTTTGTTCACATTCAACATCATTTATTTCTTAATACAAATTCAATAAAAATTATTTTTTGCGGCCTCCTGCAGATATTTCAATGTATTAGCTGCAACATAAACAACTTTATTTTCAATACTAGAAACATCTTCTCGTTGCAAAATGGTTATACATTCATCAAGCAAGTCAATACTTTTCGTTAAAATTTCTTTCAATTCGGTGTCATTTATTAAACCCTTTCGAAAGGCGATTTTTCCATGCAGAAATAATGGTGCATGCAATTCATACAACAGCATAGCTCGTACTCTAGTCTGTCCCGGATGTAACACATGCAACAGACTAAGGATTTGATAACATAAATCGATCTTGTACTTTAATTGAATATCGGACAATTCATTTAGTTGATAGCCCGGCGTACGACCAAGCATTTTGATTAGATTTTGTCGGAGATCGATTTGAATAAAATGATTCGGATGCAATTTGTGTTTCAACTTTTTCAATAAATATTCACATTTTCCAATGCCCTCGGGAGTAAATAATGTTATTTCAACGCCGTTGGCTTCATTTTGTATAGCTGAGAGTGTTTGCGATGTTGCAGAACTGGAAATTATGTTCATGCATACCATGCATTTCCATGATGCACTTTCATCTGCAAATAAGTTATTTATTTATTCAAAAATATAAAATAGAAAGTATTTTTCGAAGTTCCGTTGTATTGCTTGGCACCCAATGCCATTTGTTAGAAGCGAATGTGAAAGACTAGATGCTCATAAAATATTTTTCAGACGTCAGCGATATGAATCATTGAAATCATTGTAATTGCAAAAAGCTCAGTGTCAATGTTGATAATTTCCACATCTGTTCACACTGAGAATGTCTTCATTGAACTTATAGTTTGAGACGTTCCCTTTCCCCTGACTACGGTGCTAACACCGGTGGAAAAAGTACTATGAGTAATGGATTTTTGTAAGAAAGCAGCGCACACAAAACACTTATTTCTTTGATTACGAAATATGAAAGAAATATATTTTCTTCAGGTAATTCCTACGTTCTTTTCAGTTAATAGTGACTGAAGTGAACGAAAATTCGAGAATTTTCAAAGCAAAATTATGAGAATTGTATTATTGAAATTAAATCTGAATGAAAAATTAGTACCAAGACTGGGACCTGAACCCAGAATCCATGTCCCATCCCATTCCCTTTGACCGTCGGCTTAAGATTTAGATGCCGTTCATAATCTAGTTTAGTTAGTTTTTTAGTTAGCTTTGCTTTATTTCAGTTATAAGTGTAACATTTTTGTCAACCTGTGTAGCTCCAGTTTGGTTTTCACTCAATTTGAAGGAGCTACTAACACAAATATATTCATAGAAAGTTGGATTCAAACAAAAATATCATTAGATAATATTCCAGGTTATGAAAGGGTGGTAGGCAAATTCGGGGAAGATACTTTGAACTCAAATGGGAAGCGGTTGTTAGATTTCTGTGATTTCAATGGGTTAGCAGTAACCAGCTCTTTCTTTAAGCACAAATGGATCCACCGGTACACTTACGTCAATGAAAGTTGGGGTCATAAGTCAATAATTGATTACGTAATTATAGAACAGGACAAGAGGCAGGAAATATGTGACACGCGTGTTTTCAGGGGTTTCACCTTCGGCTCGGACCACTATCTTTTGGGTGCACATCTGTCGGTTGGTAAACTCTGTCAGGCTAAAAGGAAGAAAAAGGTAGTTCGCAGATTTCGCGTAGGAAAGTTCAAGGAGGAGGAAGTTAGGGCTCGTTTCATGGCAAAGTTCACAGAAGGTTTTGAGGGGCTTCCTTCGGACTGCGGGGACATCAGGGCTGAGTGGGCAAATTTTAAGGAATTTGTTTTGAGTGCAGCTGAGGAATGTCTGGGTAGTGTCTCTAGCGGAGGTAGGAACAAAAGGACGGGTTGGTGGAACGCCGATATCAAAAAGGCTGTGTTGGAGAAAAGAAAGCTTTATTTGGTTTGGTTACAGGATAAAACGGATGAGAAGAAAGGAGCTTACAGGGCTTGTAGTCAGGCGGTTAAGGCTCTAGTTAAAGAAGCAAAGGACCTCGCGTGGAAGAGGTTCGGAGAAGAATTGGAAGAAGCAGGTCAAGGAAAGGGTAAAAAATTCTGGTCGACGATTAAGGATATTAGGCGTGGTGGTGAAAAGGAGGGCTGCGGTAGCATTTTGGGTAAAGATGGCCAGTTAATTACGGATAAGGGAGAAGTACTGGAAACCTGGCGTGATTACTTTCAGGCTCTATTTGCATCTGTCAATCCGGTAGTGGCACCTGACAGAAATCAGTTTGCTAACTCGGAGGGTGAGGAAGAAATTACATTAGAGGAGGTGACACGAAAGGTCAGCAGGCTGAAGGCAGGAAAATCCGCAGGTGTAGACGAAATTAGGACAAAATTTATTAAGAATAGCGGGTCTGGTGGGATCCAATGGCTTTGTAGGATTTTTAATTTAGCCATGAAGTCCTCAGTAGTACCCGCTGACTGGAGCTTCGGTGTTATTGCTCCGATCTTTAAGAAGGGCAACCGTAAAGTTTGTAGCAACTACAGAGGGATTTCACTTTTGCGCGTGGTCGGAAAGGTTTATGCTAGTGTGCTAGTAGATCGGGTTAGGGTTATAGTGGAAGAGGTTCTGGACGAGGCTCAGAGTGGTTTCAGACCTCTGAGAGGGTGTCAGGATCAGATCTTTTGTCTTAGGCAGGCTATAGAAAAGCTCTTGAGAGGAATATTGATCTGTACTTATGCATCATCGACTTGGAAAAGGCATTTGATCGGGTACCGAGGCAAAAGCTGTTCGAGGTGCTTAGCGAATACGGGATTAATGGAGGTTTACTGGGCGCCATTAAAAGCATCTGCTCAGGGAGCAAGGCTGCGGTAAGGATAGATGGTGAAATTAGTGAGGCTTTCGAGGTTAATGAGGGCGTTCGTCAGGGTTGTTGTCTCTCTCCTCTTCTGTTCATAATTTTCATGGACAAAATCATCAAGCAGGCCCATTTGCAGGGGAATGTGGAAATTGGGGATGTAATTATGAAAATCCTGGCCTATGCGGATGATTTAACCCTATTAGCAGATAATGCCGATGATTTGCAGAGGGGGATTGACTGCCTGAATGTAGCATGTGAGGAGTACGGGATGAAGATAAGCGTCGGCAAAACAAAGGTTATGCATGTTGGCAAATTTAGGAAAGACGTAGTGTGCAGTTTAAATGGGGAGCAGTTGGAACAGGTTTCTGAGTGTAAATATTTAGGAGCCATGTTTTCAGAGGATGGCAAGTTAGTTAGGGAATTTGAGGAAAGGAGGAGAATGGGAAATGCGGTGGCCAGTCAGTTGAGGTCTCATGTGTTTAACAGGATGGAATTAAGTAGTGGCACAAAGTTAGCTATTCACAGATCAATCTTCAGGCCAACAATTTTATATGGTAGTGAAAGTTGGGTGGAATGCGGATACCTTGTGCATGACTTGGAGGTTTCAGATATGAGGGTTCTTAGGAGCATAGCAAAAGTGAATCGGAGGGAACAGTGGGACAATCATATCAGGAACGACGACATCAGAGAAAATTTCGGGGTTAGGTCAGTGGAGGAGGCGGCAAGGGTTAGTCGTCTGAGATGGTACGGGCACGTTCAAAGGATGGGTAATAGTAGGCTCCCAAAGAGGATATTGAATGCACAGGTCCCGGGTGTACGTCCTAGGGGTAGGCCAAGGAGAAGGTTCATAGACTCAATTAAATCAGATTTAGCAGTTAGGGGGCTTTCACTGGGCGAGCAAACCATCTCCTTGGCAGAGGATAGAAGGGTATGGAGGGGGGTGGTCAATGACCACCGGGTTGCGGCTTAAAGACCCCACACCGGAAGGTATAAACGGTCTATAAAGTTTGATGATGATGATGATGATGATAATATTCCAAAAGAAAAACAAAATTAGTAAGGCAATATAAAGTAAATTAAGAAAAAATCAGAAATTCTATAAGGGAACAGGTTATAAGGGAAAGGATGATGGTACATAATCTTAAAATTTCATAAAAACAATGATAATAAAAGTAACGTTCCACACTCAGTATCAATCATGAAAGAAATCACTACATTCGTTTTGATTCGAGTAGATGGACCTTTAACGAATGACTAAATTGATTTAAGCTAATAGAGATTCTCACATGAGTGTGTACGGCAATATAGAAGGTAGGGCCTGAGTACAGTAAACAGCGCGCACCATAGTTTGATCGAATCAATGGTTTCCTCAGTAGATGGGAGTATCTTGTATTATAAACGTTAAAGTTATTAATAAATTCAATGGAATGATGTTTCAAATTTCAACTGAAGACAAATTTGCACACATTATGGTTACACATCTGGGGAATAGTCATCATCGTAGGAAACTTAGTCCCAAAAAGGGTGTCAGTAGAGAAACATTCTAGAAGTTTATGGGTGACCTTGAGAGCTCTTCTGCGCAGTACCTGGATCTCCTCAATTAGCGATTTCCTGGCAGATCCCCATATACCCACATAATAAGTAAGATGGCAATGGACTAAAGAAAAATAAATCAATCTCAGAATCTTTTTGGGCAAGAATCGTAGACTTCTAATAAGTCCTACACTGCTCGAAATGATGGAGCTTAGATATGAAACATGTTTTTCCCACGTTACGAATTCGTCAAAGGTCAGACCCAGACACTTGATAGAGGAACAGGTCTTAATCGTAACGCCCCCAAGTGTCAAGGGATCTACATTTTTGAGACCCCTCTCCTCTGTCACACCTGTGTCACATGAGTGTCGAACTATACTCTTGTATTTGTTTGGCATATGTTTCTCGACATGAAGCGAACTCAGGTATCGTCGAAACAAAGTCAACTTTAGGCTTGATTGAAGGATAGAGTGGCATGTAAATCTCAATATACAATACATACTCACAACATCAGGTATCATGGACGCGTAGTATCAATGCGCCCGTGACGCAACTCCACATACGAACGAAAAATTGAGAAAAATTTTTACGCAGACCATATAATCAGCTAACTTTTGACTTCCCCCTTGCGACGTACTCCCCGGAAAATATTTTTCCTGGATTCTGCGGAAAATTCTAAGACGAAGTGTATTTTCACTCACTAAAATCGGGTGGATCTGGAGATATAACTTTTAGAAAATGATCATTTTCAATACGGAAAGTGCATTTTCATAGTTTAGAAAGTTAATGAAAAAATCCTCTGTTAGTTGGCGGGGGCAAAATCCCCCAGTGGATTATCGTCCATGACGATAATATCGTCCACTGATAAATATCGTTCATGAGACCATAATATCGTCTAGTGATACAATATTATCGCCCAGTCTAATTTGTAAAAGAAAAAGCTCCTTAGCTTGGTTAACCAGCTACTTTAGGTGACATTTCACAAAAGAAAAACTTTCCCAGCTTCGTTAGTCACCCGCTTTTTTGTAGTGTTTCATCAAAGCGCAGATTTCCTACTTTCGTGACATTTCGTAAAAGGAAAATTCTTTTAATCGATGTCACACCGAAAACTTGTCATTACATGCATATGTGCACTTCACGGAAATTATTCATTACATGTATGTTAGGGCCCCCACCGGAAACTTCTCATTACATGTATATCTGCATGCAATGACGCGTTTTCGGATGGGACACCGATTAAAACAGCATACAGTGGGGGGATGGTTAGTGCTTAGTAAGTCATCATCATTTCGTGACAATCACAAACTCATTCGTGTGTTTTTAAACAAATCGCTTTAAAATCTGTTTTTTGACTCGTGCAGTTGTATACCTCGCCTTCGGCTCGATATACAAACTCTACACCCGTCAAACAAAGATTTTTGCTTGAGTTTGACAAAATTGATCCCTCATGTAATGACTTACTTCCGCACCCCCCACTGTAAGCTACTATTTCTGTATACGTGAGAGCGTATTGGTTGTGACGGAAAATATTTTATTCGTTGTCCCACCGAAAACTTGTCATTACATGTATATGTGCACCCCACGGAAATTATTCATTACATGTCATTCATTACATGCTATTCATAACATGTAGCCCCCACCGGAAACTCCTCATTACATGTATATCTGCATGTAATGATGCGTTTTCGGTTGGGACACCGAGTAAAACAGCATGCAGTGGGCGAGGCTTAATAAGTCATCCATTCTGGATAATTTTGTGACATTCGCAAACTCATTCGTGTATTTTTAAGCAACTCGCTTTAAAAACTGCTTTTTGACTCTTGTAGTTGTATACCTCGCCTTCGGCTCGGGATACAAACTCTACACTCGTCAAAAAACAGCTTTTTGCTTAAAAACATCTTCTTGAGTTTGGCTCATTTCACAAATTTAATCCCTCATGTAATGACTTATTTCCGCATCCCCCACTGTAATCTGCTATTCCCATCACTTGGGACGAAGAGTAGCTTTCCGCGGCATGTGCACCAACACATTCTCACTATTGCAGAAAAATATCTTTGAAAATACCCCAATACATACTCGATGTGTACTTTTCGCTTGTGCTTCGCTCGCGCGTACGTACACATCTCGTGTGTATTGGGGTATGTTGAAATATTCTAGAACTTTCTTCACCTTCTAATTTTTTCGTGACATTTCGTAAAAGGAAAATTTCATAGCTTCGTTAGCCACCTTGTTTCTTTAGCGTTTCATTAAAGCGCAAATTCCCTCGTTTCGCTAGTCTCCCTCCTTCTTTGGGATAAGTTCCATGCGCACATTGTCGAAGCAAAGGAAGTCCATTTGAAAAGTTTAGTGTCCATGAGACGATATTAACGTCCATGAGACTTCATTATTGTCCTTGAGATGATATTATTGTCCATGTCCACCAAGCGAAAATTTTCAACGCTCAGGCAGTATTATTGTCGAGCGACAAATATTATTGTCCATGAGACGATAGTATCGTCCACTGATACAATAATATCGTCTATGAGAGACTATAAGACAATAATATCGTCTAGTGATACAATGTTATCGTCTCATGGACAATAATCTGGGGGATTTTGCACATTTCCGTTCCCTTTCTTCAAATTTTGCAGGGACCTTCGGCTAGGCATTCTACGCCATATGAGATTGTAAAAAAGGAGGGTACCGGTCTCGTTTGGACGCTAGGGCTCTTAGAAGGCGCCATATAAAACCCCTATTTAAAAGCATAATTTGTATGTGTGTGTGTGTTATTGAATGCGTATGGCGTGCCGTGGCGCCGAACATTGTTGTATGCATAAGTGAGGGTCGCTGCCGCAAGCTATGGCAGCCGCGCGAGGTGCCGTTGCGCCAAATTTCGCGCCTACTTCCAAAACTACTGATATCAACAAAAACCTTTTTTAAAAGGGAAACGTGACGCAAGTCCTTCTCCCTTCTTCCAAAACAACTGATACCAATTGGAGTGACGTTTAAAGCTTTGGAACGCAAAAAATTCTTTTGAAATATTTTCACATTCAATCAAAAAAATGTGTCACATATACCGGAACCCCCACTGTTATAGTTTTTCTGTTCTTTCAGCATGCACACCGCGAACATTTGACTTTATGGCTCCATTTTGATTCAATTTATAATTTTTTGCCTTTCAAACGTTTAAGCGTCACTCCAATTGGTATCAGTTGTTTTGGAAGAAGGGACAAGGACTTGCTTCACGTTTTCCTTTTAAAAAGCGTTTTTGTTGTGATGTAGATTCACCACATAAAATTTTTTACTTATCACCCTTTAGATCTTGTCACGCTATTTTTACCCATGTAAGTAAAACTTTTCCGCCTTTGGAGGTTGTTTCCTTTCAGCCCCTGTTTAACGTATAAATTGACACTATAAATTTGTGTATCTCGAAATGAGCAAAGAATTCTTATTCTATAGGAAATATGTCGAAATTCATCTATTTTGCCATTATCTTAGATTGGGTACTCCAAGCAAGCGTAGATCTGAACTACCTAACGGATCAGTGGAAACGACGTATCCATCGTCACATTTTTTGCACTTGATGGAACTGAAATGTGTTCCCAATTCAGTTGGATCGATGCACCTTGCGCATTGACCTAATAATTGATAAAATTGTGATCACTGAATGATAAAACATTATTTATTACTTACAAGTGAAATATTTTCCTTTCCTCAAGTGCTCCTGTCGCGCTAGAGTTCCAGACATTGTGAATGTATAACACGCAGTGAGTGGTGTATCTTTTTCTATGTTAACAGAAGCCCGAACAAAAATTCTATAAAAAATTGAAAAATAAATCAAAACTTTAGTTAAAAATTCGACTTGGAGACGTTCATACTTGTAGCCATCACTTGCTAAAATGCTGTGGCATGTGTTCGGAACACATGAATGGGACATAACAGCAGTTTTTGGAAAAACACATCGAATTTCATGTCCGGATTTTGTTCTCGCTTCGAATGAATTCACCTCAATAATTCCACAAATGCGTTGTATCATATCAGCCGAAAATCGTTTTTTCAATCCGCATGGACCGTGAAGGTATCCAACAATGTTATTTTCATCGACATTCCATTGCACTGAATTTCGACGGGCGATTTCATGATGTTCCATTAATTGTATCTCTGTGTTCCATCGATCAGGATTTGATTCGATTAGCAGCAAAAAGCTGAGGATTTTTTTATGTTTTTGTTTGAGTAAATCAAAGCTCACGAAAGGTTTTGTTCAAGCTATGGGGAAAATGGTAAAAATATAAAAACTGCGATGTGAAGGGAATTAGAGTTTTGCTTTATTACATTGGCGTTTTTAGACCCTTACGAAAGTACTGAGTGTACGGGGCTTATGAGTTACGGTAAATGGAGTAATCTGCCCAACAACGCATAAAAAACCTAGCGACGTTATCAAATGAGAGATTTTCATATATTTTCTCTCACACATTCTCGTCGCTAGGTTTTTTATGCGTTATACGGCAGTAATCCTATCCGATTTTCAAAATCTTTTGTTTTTTCCTGAAAGAAAATGAAAAAGTGACAAAGGATTGAATTTGGACAAAATCGATGAAAATCTTTCGAAGTTACTGTCGAAAAACAAAGTCAAAAACGTGGTTTTTTGACGGTCGGTGAAACGTTTTGACGTACATCTCTACAAAATTAGAACGGAAATGGATCTTCAAGGTTTTGAATGAAAGATGTGGACATCACTGCCGTAATTTACATAAGAAACTTAGTGCGAAAGAGAGAAAAGAAAATCTATACAAAAGTCCACATAAAGTTGTTTGTCTCTTTCGCACTAAGTTTCTTATGCAAATTAAGGCAGATCAGGAAACCACGAAAATTAAATTAGTGGAAATATGTTGAGTGGTTCGGGCTGTAGAGTCCTTAGTGTGAACCCATCTCACGCTACCCGAATTTGGTAGTTTTTCGTGAATATTTCTTCAATGATGCGGTGTTCTAAAAAAAAGAGGCGCTCTCCTCTGCAATTTTTTTTTTCAATTTTGGGCTTTTTTAGGGATTTGGAGAGGTTTTTTGTGCCGTTGCTTTAGACGGGTTTTCTAATATTGGCCTTTCGCCAATTTCCAATACAATTTCCAATAATCTTTAATTAATTTCGTAGGTTTTTGAAATTGTAACTCAAAATAGCGTTGTAATTTTGAAAAACCTACAAATTTAATTGAAGATTATTGTAATGTCGACGTAATTTCATAAGGTCAGTACCCTCTGGTCGATTCCGGAAGGCAGCCTGGTGCCAAAAGAAAATCCTTTGACAACATTGGATGATCAAACGAGTACATAAATGTTCACTTGGTTCCTACTCGGCGCCAGGCTGCGTACTTGAGAAGTTTTAGCAGCCCTATAGAAGGCAACTCGATAGCGTAGTGGTTAACACGTCTGCTTGGTACTATGAGATTGAGTTGCCAGTGCGTTGGTTCGAAACTCAACCGCAGACGGATTTGTACCGATTGTTGGATTTGTAAACAAAACAAAACTGATTGAATCGTTCAAGTCGAGTGAAGTTGAATGTAGTGCCATCGTACGTCTTACTGGAAAAGGCATTGTTGGGAGAACCGGTATTCTACTCCTACTAGTTTCGCTCCTAGTTACATCTTATAGATAGCACTGGGTTTGTCGCACAGCTTACCACTGGCACAGTAAAACTTTGCGGTAATGAAAGGATCTCAAAAAGTAGAACCACAAACAGCGAAACTAGTAAATAATGATCTAGCCTCTAACCCTTCATGGGTTCTAAGGCAGATTATTATTATTATTAATATTATAGGAAGCAGCTGGTGTGGAAAATCTCTAAAGTCATATAAATTTCAATTTGGCACCAGGCTGCCGCTGCCCTCTATGTTGACAGTATAATATGTTGAGTAGGCAGTCTGGTGCCGCGTTGCAATTAATGTAACGTATAATATTCCTAACTGCGGTTTTGATGTCATTACCTGATTTTTGGCACCAGGCTGCGTTCTTTATGGTTACTTAAACTCCTCAAGTAGGCAGCCTCGTGCTGGGTTGGAACAGAGTGCATAGTAATGTACTCGTAGCTTTCCACTCCAACATTGTCAAAGAAACTTTTTTGGCACTAGGCTGCCCAGCTTTAAATGCAGACCTATGTTTGTTGCAATTTTTCTCCATGAAAATGTTTTAAGCGACAATGAAATAAAGAGTTCAGGCACTAGACCGGTTCTTTGTCTAGTGCCTGAACCCCTTAGACAAAAGACCGGTCTAGTGCCTGAACTCCTTATTTCATAGTCGCTTAGAACATGTTCATGTAGTAAAATTACACAAACAGAGGCCTTTTTCAAGAGGCAATATTTATTTAAACTTTGTTCGAGTCTTTTTGTAACTTCGGTTCTATATCAAAATCGACGGGGACGGGCCAATGTAACAAGTCGAATTTATAGGTAAGAAACTTATCGATCGTACTTCTTCGAACAATAATTTTTCCATCTATCATATTCGAAAAAACGGGTTCAGCTCGACAAGTAAGTGACCTTGTTACAAACTTTATATGGGTTGCGTGATTTTGTTCACTAACACGAAAAATGCATTTAGAATGTAAATTGCTTTATTTACCTAAATTGATTTGGTTTTAGTGGACTGTAGTTTTTCCTTGCTTTAGTTGGCTTACCCAATTTTTCGTCTGGATTAGATTAATTACGAAACAACTTAGAGGCTTTATTTATCAATTTAAATAATAATAATAATAATAATAATAATATCATTTAAATTTTATTATAATTGGTTCGTTGACTGGTTGATGTTGACAATTTTACGATTTAAATAGAAAACTAACTAATGGCGAAATCTGTTTCATTACTAATAATAATTATTTCGCCAAAAGGAGTTAGGATGAACACATATCGGTGAATCGTAATAGCTGATTTTCTAGTAGATCTGAAGCAATGCGTTTGAATGTGCATACGGTATAAGTTACTCCTTTGACAGACCAAACTGAATTTATGTAAATTTTTATGTTCTAAACTATGATTGAAGGGACTCAGACTCAGACAACTTTTTTTGGTGCACTTCATCAGGCAAAAAGTGTTAAGTGACGGAGTTAACTATGCCATGCAGACCCGTACCAGACTGATATTTTAGAGGGGGCGCGCGCCCCTAGGGTAGTACAGAGAAAATCTGTGTCCAGAGGTGGGTATTGAAGGTGGGGATCGCGGATGAAAATATTGAAAAACATTTGAGGGACTTTTCACTTGCACCAAATTTTTTTTTGAATTACTTTCCTTTCCAAGTAAAGTTTTCATTAATTGATTCAACGAGTACAGCTCGTTTTAACTTGTGATTTAGGTAAATTTAAGATTTTGATTAAGCGCAGCAGACAAAAACTTTGTAGGGTTACTTATAAGCAATAGTGCCGCAGGCGAAATTTTTTGGACCTTTTACTCATTTTTAAGTAATTGTTCATTTGAGTACAAGGTAAAAATTGTGAAAATTCTCGTTTTGGTACAATTGCACTCATAGAAGTAATATTTTACTGTGGCTGCTGTGCCTTCGGCAGATTAAAGTCCACCCGCTTGAATCAACATTTCAAAAGCCACTCACAATTCTTCATCCTACTTCCAATTGTTTAACAAAAATCGAAAAACTAAAAGTGCTGATTTCGTCGTTTACAACTCATCAGTACACCATGTCTTAAGACATTTGAGTACCGCAGGCGAAATTTTTTAAATATGAAAATTGAAGTATTTTTATTTTGGCCGGAGGACGGGCTCCTAAGAACTTGCCGGGCCCATTTGAAAATACCATTTCCCTTTAAAATCCCAGGCACGAAGTTTTTATCTCCGTTCAGCGGGCCTGCGCGTACGCAAAATTAATAATTACGAAAACAAAAAGTTTGTCACCTCATTTATTTATTTGTTTGTCTTGTCTATTGTCAGTAAGATTAAAAAATCAAATTTTACATAGGTGGGGCTCCGCTCCCTCTGCGCCCCACCTGGTTACGGGTTTGATGTCATGATTGGGAAACAAATAGAAATGGAATTATGGAGATACGTTATTACAACGTCAACGTGGAAACGACAAGTAAATCAAGGAGTTGAGAAAAAATACTTTGCATTGAGATGTTCGGAAAATCGGTTTCAGTCAAATGCGCAACTATTACTTTCAAGTGAAGTTTATTCCTTGAATCTTTTACGGGGAAACAACTCTACTATACAAGTCACTAATTTCATATGCTAATGAAACATAACACCGTGTACATTTACATTACGAGCCATTAACGTGGAAGTTATTGTATTGCACTATCAACAAATGCCTTTCAACTCTTCCAAATAATTAGAAGAACACTGTGTATTGACTATTGAGCTACGTTATTATCAACCCTTAACAGCTGTTGTATACGTAAAATTCAATTCATATTAAAAGTTGTTTTCTTCAGCTATTTTTGTTCGCGTTTCGATAGAACCAGCAAACTTTGTGCATCGATGTATTAAATTGCGAACCACGTTTTCTCATTAATGACGAAAATGAATCGCTTGAAATAGGCCCGGACTGGCGACCGAAGGGCGCCCCGGGCGAGCCGACTGTGAGGCACTAGTCTAAGAATGCAAAGGTGTCGTTATCGTGTTGTAGTTTTCGTGATAATTGTGCCCAGATTGCATCGGCATGTAGAGTTACGTGGTGCTTGTCTGCTTGGAAACTGCTTGTTGAGACTCGAAGAATTACAGTATTCGTCGTCGGCTCATGCACCCAGGAACAAACAATGTCCAAGCAGGCCAGTTAATTAAAACAAAACCAACCGGCAGCGGTCGATTCAAACCAATCGGTGGTCTACTAGCACCAACCGGCGGCGGTCTACTAGCACCAACCGGCGGCGGTCTACTAGCACCAACCGGCGGCGGTCTATTAACACCAACCGGCGGCGGTCTATTAACACCAACCGGCGGCGGTCTATTAACACCAACCGGCGGTCTACTAGCACCAATCGGCGGTCTACTAGCACCAACCGGCGGCGGTCTACTAGCACCAACCGGCGGTCTACTAGCACCAACCGGCGGTCTATTAACACCAACCGACGGTCTATTAAATCCAACCGGCGGTTTATTAACACCAACCGGCGGTCTATTAACACCAACCGGCGGTCTATTAACACCAAGCGGCGGTCTATTAACACCAACCGGCGGTCTATTAACACCAACCGGCAGTCTATTAACACCAACCGGCGGTCTATTAACACCAACCGGCGGTCTATTAACACCAACCGGCGGTCGATTAAATTCAACCGGCGCGGCGGTCGATTAAAACCAACCGGCGGTCTATTAACACCAATCGGCGGTCGGTTCAAGTTCAAACCAACCGGCGGTCGGTTCAAACCAACCGGCGGTCGGTTCAAACCAACCGGCGGTCGGTTCAAGCCAACCGGGGGTCGGCTCAAACCAACCGGGGGTCGGTTCAAGCCAACCGGGGGTCGGCTCAAACCAACCGGGGGTCGGTTCAAGCCAACCGGGTGTCGGCTCAAACCAACCGGGGGTCGGCTCAAACCAACCGGCGGTCGGTTCAAACCAACACCAACCGATGGTCGATTAAAACCAACCGGCAATTGACTTAACTGGTGGTCGGTTAAAACCAACAGGCGGTCGATTAAAATCATCCGGCGGTCGATTGAAACCAACCGCCGGTCGATTAAAGCCAACCGGCGACGATTAAAGCCAAACGGCAGTCGGTTAGAACCAACCGGCACTACTTAACCAACTTTCGGTCGATCAAAACCAACCGGTAATCCTCTTAACCAACCTGTGGTCGATCAAAACCAACCGGCGGCGGGCGGTCGGTTTAAACCATCATCGGGGCCAGCGTGACAGGATACATCACGAAGATGACTCTTCTGATATATAATACTAAACTGAAGATGGTCGTATTAAAATGGTGCAATAATTTACATGCTGTGTCCTGGGCGATGCCCGGTCAGCCCATATGGCCAGTCCGGGCCTGGTTTGAAATAACAACTTTTAATCTCAATTCAATTTTTTAATAAATGTCGCTGTTGTCAGGACTTTCATGCTCTGAAGAATCGAACGAAATGGAATCTAAAGATTCAATGAGTAAATTAATGGACTTAAAAATGCTTTCGTACTGTGAAGACACTTTCGCTAAAATGACAACAATTTACACATTGTTTTGTCAATAGAAACTTTTTCCATTGCAACTAGCACCACTCTCTTGTAGGGGTGGTCCATGTTTTCAGAAAGCAGTCAATTCTACGGCTTCAGATCATTACCTAAATACAAATTTGTCTGACTTTTCAATGGTTTTGGTATGTTTTTTGCAAAATTGTTGTGTTTTTCTTGAAAAAGAAAAATCACGAAAAACTGTGAAATTCCTTCAGATGGTGACTCAAAAATAGAAAAAGATTTATGAAAATCGAATAAGAGACTCTCTTCGATTACCTTTCAGAGAGGATAAAGATTTTGAAAAACATTTGAGATTCGAGTTGACAGACAGACTGACATATTTGTTTGCAGATTTCTTTGTGGTCAACGAAAAACCCACTAAATTTAACTGATTAGAAACTTCGTGGTAAACACGGAAGTACTTAGTATCGCTCAAAAAATTTGGAAACACGTACGTAATATGTTCATTATGCTGAAGTGATGAAAATACAATTTTCGGCTATGTCACACACCAGTAACGACGCATTACTTAGCTGAAGAATATAAACATTGGAATGCTCACAACGGTCCGATTTCGGTCCCACATATAGAACTTAGATGCTTGAAAACAGTAAGGTAATTTGAAACGAGATAACCCACAACCATGAGGTAGTCTGAGAAGGAGAAAGAGACGCTTAGATTAGACGTTGAAGGCCTCTCGTCGCTTAGAGTATAGGAGAACGTTGAGAGAGAATTCAGAGAGCTGTTTTGAAAGTTTTTGTGAAGTGGTTCAGAAAGAGCATGAAAAAAAAAACTCTTAACAGTTCCTCAGTCCTCAATTGATAGAAGTTTCTTCTCACAGTTTTGATTCGTCTATTACTGACACATTTACAAACCTCGCTCAACTTTGGGTTACCTACCGCAATGGAGTTATACAATCCAACTGCAAACATACTTCATTCTCCGATCCATAAGCACCGTAAAATTTAACCGAGTTATTCACAAATATTTCGCATTCCAATCGATGTATTTGTTCATCAACACATTTCTCACACAATGGCCACTTGCACTTCGGACACCTTAGGCCATCAGTATCAATCGGACGACAACAAACCAAACAAATTAATTTCGAATTACTTTTCGGACCAACAACGAAGGGATATTCCTCAAAAAGAATTTCCCCGGCGGAAACATTATCTGTGACAATTGCATACCGGCCCAATGTCCTATTTTCGGTTAATTTTATTGATTTATTCATTTTCGTAATAATTCACGGTCGCGAGCTACTTCACCGAAAAACACATGTGCCTTTATCACCAAATTTACAATTGAATTATGAATGTATTTTAAAGCCGTCATCAAGCTGTAGTTAAAATGCTTTGTAGAATTATTAGTTTGAAAATAGAACAAATGTATTTTTATATTTTCAAATATTTGTGCGTATACCAGATATAAGAAAAGAAAGGAAAGTCTTTAGTCGGGTTTCGTTGAAGCAAATTAATGAATGAAGACATCGAAGTTACTGTGTCCCAATCCAATGATGCACTTTCGTAACGTCAGCTGTTTCTCAGCTGGTGAAATATGTAATGTGATGGGAAAAGGAAATGTGTGAAATTTTATTGGATGTATAATAATGCTGTCGTCTGGTTTTATCATTAGATGAAATGCAATTTGACGAAAATGCTGATTTTGACAACGTTTGTGGTGGTTGTTGAATTGCGTTGGGGAATTGAATTTACTTGAATAATGGTATAAAAGCTAATATGCTTTTCGTAAGGACTGTTCAATTTAAAAAGTAACTCTAGTTTTTTGATAATAACTAAGACGTTTGTTGCCCGATTTGGTCCAAATATTTTTTATTTTGAAAAATTAACTTTATTTCATAGATATATTAATTGAAAAACACAAAAAGGACTATTCTCGATAGTACGAGCGGACCTTGCTTTTTACTCCATTCAGCAGGTTCTGCACGACACCGAAAGTGACTTTTCGGGCAGCAGCAGACCAAATTTTTTTGAACTCAGTCAAATTCACGTCCATCATCTCTGGCTTCCCGCTTAACAATTGCCCAATATCTCTCTATAGGACGGAGATTTGGGCAGTTTGGTGGATTATCCTCTTTTCGCATATATTCGATTTTTTTTGCTTCGAAGAGCTCCAGGGTCTCCTTAGCGTAGTGGGCTGACGCTAAATCCGGCCAAAACAAGGGTGGAATGTCGTGTGCTCGATAGAGCGTCAGAAGACGCTTCGAAATACATTCCCTTCTGTATATTTCCCCGTCAATGGTACCCGTCGTGTAGAATGACAAAGGTTTTTTTCCACAACTGCAAATAGCCTGCCATACTAACACCTTTTTGCCGAACTTTTCTACCGGAATTTTCTTCACGTTATCAGCCGCATCTTCCCCAACCTCGGCAGTGTAAAATTGAGGGCCAGGAAGCGTTGTTGTCTCCATTTTGACGTAAGTCTCGTCATCCATCATTATGCATCGATATGGGTTTTTTACCAAAATGTTGTACAGTCGTCCGGACCGTTTTTTTGCTCTTTCTAGTTGAACTTCACTCTTTTTTGGGGTTTTTTGCTTTTTGTAGGTTTTCAGGTTGTTCCGCTTTTTAACATTTTGAACTGTACCAACACTTACACCAGCTTTTTTGGCCACTTTTCTCACCGACATTGATTTATTCTTCGGAAGTAACGTTAGGACTTTAGCTTCCTTTTGGGGATTTGCGGGGCCGCTTCGACGCCGTGATTTTGGCAAATTATCAACTGTGAACTCGTCAACAAACTTCAAAATAACTTTGCGCACACCAGAAATCGAACAATTGATAGATTTAGCGATGTTTTTATAAGGAATTTTTTCTGTGCACCATTTTTGCACAATTAATTTTCTAGTTTCAATGCTTATTGGCGGCATCTTTAGTGGTAAACGGCAATTTATAAAGTTTTTTATAGGTTTAAAAAAATCAATCCTTCTTCTTTCCATCGCCTCCTTGGTGACAAAAATCGGTTAGTTAATATTTGTTTTATTACGTGTTTTGTGGAGTTACTTTGTAAATTGAACAGTCCTTAGAATGCAAGAGAAAAGTTTTTGGACCATATAGGGTAATTTTCGTGTCTCTTTAGTAGACCAGTGCACCGGCACTGCTGGTTAATCTTTACAATTTTCTCGTCGATTTTGATTTCAACCTGTAGTCTTCCCTCATCGCGTTTCAACCGTTGTTTAGAAAAAGTGTTTAGTTTAGTTTATTCATTCATCAACAATTTATAAATGAGTACTTATCATTAAGTTTCAATGTGCTCATGCACCTTTAAGAAACATTAAATCATCACATTGGTAGCAAATACACTCACGGAAATATATTTTTGCATCAAATAGAATTTTGTACTTCTGCGCAGCTTTTTAACACTGAAAAACTTGCGCAGAAGTACAAAATTCTATTTGATGCAAAAATATATTTCCGTAAGTGGAATGTATTTTATATTTAACGTAGCAAATGCTAAATCATTGAGTAGGATGAGAATGCAAAAATAAAAAACATTTTGACGAGAGTTCATGTGAGAGTAATGGGCTTCCCAACAGGTGGAGATGAGTGTAGAGGCCATACATGTGCGAGAAACAAGCTCATGAACCATCCCTAAATTACTAAAAATATCAAAATGGAAGAGAACTACTGGAGTCTGATTCAAACTTGTTAATATTTGCTTCATTATTACTTATCTAATCCATACACTCGTTTCCAAGACCTTGTCTCTTCGAACCCAAACGATCATACACTCAAAGCCCTGGATATTGCCGCTCGGACAGCCATTCTTTTAGTTTCTGTCTAAATAGACGCGAGCTCAATTCGACAAAACGCACTGGTATGGAATTATATATCCGACTACCCCATACTGTAATAGCACAGCCTCCCATCTTCGTTGATGTGTTTTTGTTTGCTAGGACTGGTTTATTTCGGGTTGCGACGGTATGATGGCAATCCTCACGCAATGCGATATGTAAAAAGTTGCTGATATTCAAGAGGAGAAGACTGTTAACATTAAGCATACCCTTGCAATGCGTGGTGAATAAATCAAATGTTGAGTGCCTTTGTGGCAATTTACATGCATGTTTTAGACATCTTTTTTGCATAATTTAGACCTGGCGCATCAATTTCACGGATGCATGTTCCCATACCCCTATCAGGTAGTTCAATCTAGAATGAGCCAAGGCATAGTTGATCTTAAGGAGAACACTCTTAGGGAGAATGTGTTTCAGTTTACTCAATACCCCAGATACAGATGCCAGCTTTTTGCAGAGGTTTGTGACATGAGCTTCCCATTTAAGTTTATTGTCTATCAATAACCCTAAGTACTTGTATACAGTCACAGCCTCAACTACTTGGCCGTCTAGCATACAATCTGGTATATAACACTGTCCCCTCGTCCTCAAGTGCACAACTTTTGTCTTATTTACATTCAACGTAAGCCCATTTATCCGAAAGAAATCATTTAGTAATTCCAGGTCATGATTTAGGTGTTCAATGTTCATCGAGTACGTGAAGTTGGAGCAAAAAAGACCAGTGTCGTCCGCAAACAGTGACATGGACCCTTTGATAGGTAGTCTATGAATGTCATTTATAAAGATTAAGAACAGCAATGGTCCTAGAACACTGCCTTGTGGGACGCCAATCGTAATATCCTTCAGTTCAGTAACACTATCACCAACTTTAACACACTGATTGCGGTTACTTAGATAACTCTTGAGCAACTCCAAAGAAACACCCCTAGTGTCACCAATGAGTCCTTAGGTTCATACAAATCACACAAATTAGATGAGGAAAACTTCAAAAAACGTGATTCTTGGTGGAACTCCAGTCACATAGCCATGAATCGGACGGGATAAACCAACAAGAATCATTGGAAAGAGCAATTATTCAATTCATTAAGGGGAATGGATAACATGATATTTCTGCGTAGGAAGGTAGACATCCTCGGATAAAATTCCATGACCAGTAGAAATCAGGAAATATTTTATTTTTTTTAAGAATTTTCAGGAATTAAAAATCCCGAAAATAGGTCTTGGCAGAAATTTTGCTCTCTGTGTATGACACAAATGTGAACTGTTTTGCATAGGCTTCGCCTTGAACTTTTTTTTTTTCAATAGTTAGATTTTTAGGAGAAAATTATTAATTTGCGGACTTACCATCGTCTTCGAGTTACAAATAAACTGGTAAACTAGACTACACTGCCACAGCTGTTTACGAA
This sequence comes from Pseudolycoriella hygida, assembly GCA_029228625.1. NCBI lineage: Eukaryota > Metazoa > Arthropoda > Insecta > Diptera > Sciaridae > Pseudolycoriella > Pseudolycoriella hygida. The sequence continues at coordinate 128,640,161 of CM055406.1, forward strand.
ATTGACTAATTTTTCATGCATGTAACGTTCAAAGTCCCAGGGAACAGCATTACTTTTAAATAAATCGTTTAGACAGTTGTAAATTAATATTTTACTAATCGAACCGAACAGTTTATGTGCTGAAAATGATGCACTGGAACACTTTCGACACAAGAGGAAACTACTCCAACGATTTGGTGTCCCATTTTGCACTGCATCGTCTAAATGTGAAAGTCTTTTCACAACGAAAATTCGTCTATTTTCTTTTAATTAATTATATGTGACCCTACATCGAAGCTGCTACTTCTTTGCACTTTGTTCGTTTGAATGTGAACTTTACATATTTATAGCTCCTCCATTCTGAAAAACTAATTTGCATTTCATATACTTCATCACACAGCGAATCCCATATGTAGAAACTATGAACTCGACGGTGGTGGAGTAACAAAGTAAAATTAATTAGGGAAAATGTTTTTTGCAGAAATTGTTGTTGAATAATTACAATTCACTTGTAGTAAACCGTTCAACCTAGAAATCTAGTTAAATATAAATCGGTTCTCTGATTAAAGTTTTCGAATCACAGGATTCAAGGGAACTATATCAAGTTGCAAAAATATTATCACCCAAGCTAGCCGAATGCGCCAATTATACTTGCTATTGGGAGATGACTTGAAGTTATTGCGGTAGTTTTAAAACTGAAATTGTAAGTTAACTTATACATTGGAACATACAAAGTGGGAAATGTGAGTCCGGTTTCATTTCGATAAATGCGAGTTAAATATTTCCCGTTTGAATTATGTCGTAACTTACAGTTTAAGGTAAACAATGGCAGAGAACCGCTTTCTGAAATTTTCGGACCAAGACTCTGCTATAGACAGCAACAAAATGTTGAGGATCTGAGAACATTCTCTACATTTTTAGCAAAAATGCCGTTGGCGAAAACTAGGCTTTCATTGTAAGGAAGACCCTCATGCATAATCTTATTGGGAAATCGAAATTTGTACATCGGGAAACGAAAGTTTGTTTGAGTGGAAAACGGACATGGGAATCGGGAAATGAAAATCAAAACATATGAAGGGACCCGTACGTATCAGAATAGATGTGGCAAACAGAGTTGATGATACGAAAAGATTCGAACGTATTTAAATAAATATTGCCTTAACTCTTAATTGTATGAAAGTACGTCCACATTAAATTGTATTGGAAATTGCCGAGAGAGCAATATTGAAAAACCCGTCCGAAGAAACGGTGTAAGAAATGCCTGCCGAAAGTACAAAATTGACCCCCAAACAGACAAAAATGTTCATCTCAATTTTTTCTACAACAACATAGGAAGAAACCATTTTTTTGTCTAGGGCAGCAATAGGGTTCTCAGAAGAGGCCTCGAACAAATACTTACATAGACAAAAATTTTTCCCTCCATTTTTTCTACAAAATTTTTTTGGTTACCTTAGGACAGACTTGAGGCCTTCTTCAGCCCTAAGCACAGGCACCCTGTCCAAATTTGTTTTTGAACATAATTCAATACTCGATTACCTCTCAAATAAAAAAGGATCAACAAAATCAGTTGGGATTTATCCAACTTATGTAAGCGAACAGTTGGGCCCTAGTAGAAACTCAGTTTTAGGTTCCTCAGTAAGTCCAAGGGTTTCTAATCAAAAAATTTTCTTCCATGAAACGGGAGACAGTCCTAAACCTTTCCATAAAAAAAATTTGCAAATCGGAGACATTTACTCGAACTATGTACAAAAAACACGTAGAGCGCTAGCAGAAACTCGTTTTCAGTGCCCTAGCTATATTCTAGGGCCTAATCTCAAAAAAATTTCTTCTACTAATTGTTGGGCTTTCATAGACCTGTCGATTAAAAAAACATCTACGAAAATCGGAAAAGATTTACTCGAGTTATGTACATTTAAAAGCCGTTGATAGACAGATAGTCGTTGAATTGAGATTACCACAATAATCAAATTAGCAGAATAATCACAAAAAAAAAACCGAAACAAACTCACAATTCTTTCATTTCCAAATTGTTCAAACGAAATGGCATGCATCCAATCGTAGGATGTGGATTTTATAAAAGGCGAGTTGACATAGTCTGAGTATCATTCTATGGCCATCGTTGCTGATATACACATGGTCTTAAGACAAGGTGTACTGATGAGTCGTAAACGACGAAATCAGCACTTTTAGTTTTTCGATTTTTGTTAAACAATTGGAAGTAGTAGTAAGAATTGCGTGAGTGGCTTCTAAATGTTGATTCAAGTGGGTGGACTTTAATCTGCCGAAGGTACAGCAGCCATCGAGGGGTGACGCACTTCTGCGGTTTATGGAATAAATGGAATAAATGGGAATAAATGGGAATAAATGGAATAAATTGGAATAAATGGAATAAATGGAATAAATGGGAATAAATGATAATTTTTTCAAATTCGTCAAAACCTCAAATAGACTTGATTTTGATAGCAACGCACACAACAAACCATACTAATGTGTCAGAAAGTGAAAAAATCCACTTTTGAAAACTTAAAAGAATTTTTGTTGAAAAATGGAATAAATGGAATAAATAAATTTATTTCATTTATTCGATTTATTCCAAAAAATATAAAATTTATTCTCAAGATGGTTTAAATGCTTCATAATTTGTGCAAACCTTTTTTTGAACTTATTTGTCCAACTTGTGATGTGTTTGGTTCAGATATTTCGCAAAAACAAAAAAAAAAAATTTGGTAATAAATGGAATAAAAGAATAAATGGAATAAATGAAGTGCGCCACCCCTCGGCAGCCATAGTAAAATAAACCGAAACAAACTCACAATTCTTTCATTTCCAAATTGTTCAAACGAAATGGCATGCATCCAATCGTAGGATGTGGATTTTATAAAAGGCGAGTTGACATAGTCTGAGTATCATTCTATGGCCATCGTTGCTGATATACACATGGTCTTAAGACAAGGTGTACTGATGAGTCGTAAACGACGAAATCAGCACTTTTAGTTTTTCGATTTTTGTTAAACAATTGGAAGTAGTAGTAAGAATTGCGTGAGTGGCTTCTAAATGTTGATTCAAGTGGGTGGACTTTAATCTGCCGAAGGTACAGCAGCCATCGAGGGGTGACGCACTTCTGCGGTTTATGGAATAAATGGAATAAATGGGAATAAATGGGAATAAATGGAATAAATTGGAATAAATGGAATAAATGGAATAAATGGGAATAAATGATAATTTTTTCAAATTCGTCAAAACCTCAAATAGACTTGATTTTGATAGCAACGCACACAACAAACCATACTAATGTGTCAGAAAGTGAAAAAATCCACTTTTGAAAACTTAAAAGAATTTTTGTTGAAAAATGGAATAAATGGAATAAATAAATTTATTTCATTTATTCGATTTATTCCAAAAAATATAAAATTTATTCTCAAGATGGTTTAAATGCTTCATAATTTGTGCAAACCTTTTTTTGAACTTATTTGTCCAACTTGTGATGTGTTTGGTTCAGATATTTCGCAAAAACAAAAAAAAAAAAATTTGGTAATAAATGGAATAAAAGAATAAATGGAATAAATGAAGTGCGCCACCCCTCGGCAGCCATAGTAAAATATTACTTCTATGGGTGTAATTGTACCAAAACGAGAATTTTCTCAATTTTTACCTCGAGTTATGTACAAAAAACACGTATGGCCCTAGCAAAGAATCGCTTTTAGTGCCCTAGACAAGTTCAAGGACTCAAATCCAAGTTTCTTCCATAAATTGTCGGCCATGCCTAGATCTTTCAAACAAAAAAAAGTTTGTGACAAGTTATGTACAAAAGACCAAAACCCACTTAAACAGCCCTAGCTCGGCGGCCCTTGGGCCGACAGTGCCCAGATTCAATCCCATAAAAGATATTTCAATTACCTTTCAGTGAAATGAAAGTTTTTGAAAATCGGTTGAGTTTTACTCAAGTTATCGCGGTGACGGACGGACGGACATTTTTTTTATTGCTGATTCGTCATCTAAGGACCATGATCGATACCCCTACTCCCCGGTCAGGTGGTTACAAACGTCGTGGTAAACGCATAAGACCCCTATTCGATGAACTTCGTTCTTCGTACGGGTCTAAAAATTGAAATACCGGAAATTGAATGTGACTAACCGGGAAAATTGTTTCAGGCCTTTTTTTAGACCTCTCTAAGGCTTTTGATACGGTTGACCATCAGTTGCTGTTAAATAAATTATCTGCAGCTGGTATTAGAGGCGTGGCACTTGATCTTATTTCTGACTACCTTAAAATGAGGTACCAGAGAGTTGTTGTAAATGGGAATACGAGTCCATGGGCTAGTGTAACGCTGGGAGTTCCTCAAGGCAGTGTCCTTGGACCACTCCTCTTTTTGGTATTTATTAACGACTTGCATTGCCTCCCCCTGAAGTCTCAACCATATCTGTTTGCAGATGATTCAAGCATTTTCTCCTCTTCTATCTGCTTCACAAACAACATTGTTAACGTTAACAGTGACCTGAAATTGTTATCAGATTATTTCGATGTCAATAAGCTTACATTGAATTTTCACAAGACTAGTGTTATACATTTTAGATCTGTTCGTACAAAAATTGATGGTTCATTGAAAGTTGAGATTAATGGTAATGCGATTGAGTCTGTAGACTCTATCAAATATTTGGGGGTGACTTTGGATAAGCACTTGAGCTGGAACTTCGATATCACCAAATTATGTTCCAAGATTTCAGGGCAAATAGGCATACTAAGAAAGTTGCGATATGTGTTGCCTACCAAAGTCATGGTGTCACTGTACTTCTCCCTGATTCATGCTCGACTATCCTACTGCATTGGTTCATGGGGATCTGCAAGCAAATATTTGATCGATAATCTTGAGAGAAAACAGAGAATCGCCTTGCGGCTTATCCACAGGCTACCCAGTAGGTTTACTTCAGAATTATTATTCAAGAACTTCTGCCCTGAGGTTTTGACAGCTCATAAAATGTACAGATATGCAGTTTGCAAATTTGTGTTTGGTTCCATTAGAGGTCTGTGTCATCATACTGTCGACTTTCATAGACCGAATCACGGTTACCTCAAAAGAGGGTCTAAACAACTATATGTGCCATACTCAAGATCTGCTCTGGGTAAACGTAGAGTAACTGTTGCTGGGGCTACCTTACTGAACTCTTTGCCCTCAGAGGTGCGCTCATCTAAAACATATGCTCAATTTTGTCGTTCTTTGAAGTTACACCTGTTGATGCAGTAAATTATCTCTTTGAAGACTTTATCACGAGTTTTTTGTTGTTTCCTTAGGTCAGTTTGATAGATGAACGTACCACGACTTGCGTTTGAATATTTTTGGTTACCGTTGTTCGATTTCTTGTTCTTGCCTTAGTTTTTGATTTGATGTTTTATGTTATAGATTTTATTTGATATCTAGTTATATTTTTATGATTTTTTATATGATCCTTAAAATTGCTTACAAAATGGATCATATTAGATATTTTTATTGATGTTTTTATTTGAATAAATGAATTGAATTGAAAAAAAAAAAAATCAGATGTTACAAATGAGAAAATCGGAAAAATTTTAGGTTTTCGGGAATTTTTTTTCTGATTCCAGGAAAAAAAATGTATTTCGACCCTAGGTCCTGTTGGAGAACGTCAATACCCTTAATGGATTTTAGTGTCGGTGAAGTAAGTATAATATTATATTTGCAGCAACCGTATGTTTGCAACTATCATAATATTTTTGTTACTAGTACAGAATTCAAAATGACAAGAGGATCAACGGTTCATTTTGAAGAAATAAAAGGTGAATCATTTGAGCATCTTAGCTAGTCTCACTATAGGTGGACGAGCGAAGAACAAAAACGAGTTTGTATGCCAAAATTTATGCTTTTTACTTCTACGAAATTTACCGTTACTCATATTGAAAGGTCGGCGCCACTGCTTCCGTCTGCCTTTTATGAACTCCTCTCTCATCATGGCCCCACGGTAGTAAAGGACCGTGACGCAGGTCTTACACGCAAAAAAATTCACAAGAAATGTTTTCGTAGACTAAAGGAATATACTGGGCCTCTGAGATGCACGAGACCCGTTTTGGACCGGGATATCACAGAATAGGGGAATTTATCGGGAGATGTGATAAAACACTGGGGTTTTTGTTGCAAGCGTCACCAATAAATGTCACTAAAATTATTTTCACACCTTTTGTGAGACCGTTCGCGATAGAATCTCTGACTGACTAGTTACTGACCAACTACGAACTTTCAACTCACTAACTAACTAACCAACAACCAACTTTTTACTACTCGTCTAAGTAACGTCTAAGAACGCGATTTCTTTCTCATCGCCCACGTCTGTGAGATATTGCCGCATCCGTTCCCATGCATTCCTTTAAAAAGTTCATTTCGTACCAGACAAAGCAATTAGTGAGATTACGGAGCCATATGACAATTGCGTACATTGTTCCGTGGAGTTCAAATGCATAAGGCAACTTTATATTGCGCTTGCATTGATACGACGACTTGTTTGTTCGCAGGAATCAAATACTTTGTTTCCTTCTTAATTTGTTGGGATCTCGGAAACGGCTCGATTGATTCTGCTGAAATTTTGAGGGTAGACCATAAAATTAGTGGATACGTATTTTTTTCCCTTATAAAACTAACTATTTCTAGGATCTAGTCGCTTCCAGACTTTGTCAGGATGCCTCAATAACTCTATAAGGGTTAGAAGGTTAGAGAATACCTGTTTTTGGATTTTTTCGATCAATGATCCGATCTGGGAAGCGAATACATGTCTCAGTGTTAAATATGTCCCAATCCTTGGGATATGAGCACTTATTGAATTCGGAGGGATGACCTACTTTTCAACTTTCATCAGTTTTCTTTATATTTTTCGGTTATTCTCGACATGAGTGGACTCTAGGACCGATAATCCAAAGAAAAAATATCGCTGACAAATTATCCCCGAACAAAATATCACTGGACAAAATATCCCACATAAACCGGACAAAATATCCCTAGACATAATGTCTACTCAGAAGTGGTGGATATAGGTAGGTATTATTAATTAGATATTATATTGCGTATTGTGGGGTTCTGCGGCGGGCTTTTTTACGCCCTGCAGGCGACCTCACATGAATGGGGCGCTGCCCCTTAGACCCCGTAAGGTGGAATATTTCCCCCTTGACCCCCTTATTGCGACAGCTGCCGCCCCTCGACCCCGCTTTTTTATTTTCCAGTTAAACTCACGGCCTGCGGCGCAGCATTTTCGCAATAAGTACTTTCTGAGGTGATTTTTTGTCTGAGGAGATATTTTGGTTGGGGACATTTCTTTTGGGACATTCCGTCCTAACCCCCATGAGTGACATCATCCAAAGGGGCTTCCATGGTTTAAGAGATTATAGTCCATTTCTCTAGCACTTTTGAACTTCCATCAGGTTTTTTGATATTTTTCGATTATTCTCGACATGAGTGAAGTCATCCAATGGGGCTGCCTAGAGTTTTCAATCCTCATAAGTCAAATTTTTGCAGCGTGAAAACTGGAAGCAATTATTTCGTTGTTGGGTCTGGCATTTGTGACGCAATTTTTTAAAAACACAACGTAACTTTGCTTTAACTTTTGTTTTGCGTATCGAAGCTGAATGCGTCACTCTCCTCGAATTCCAGAACTTTTGTAACTGAAAGAAAATCATTTTGCGTTAGAATCTTCCTACGTCACCCTTTTCTGATTTCAAATCTTTTGTAATTAGACGAAAAGACTTGCGCCACACCTCCTCTAATATCTGCTTTCTATCTTGTACTTTTAATTATTTACGAAAACAAAGTCAATAAAATCCTTATGCAGTTCAATGAATCCAAAAAAATCTTATTAGACTCTTATTGGTTTTCTGATGTCAAAAGCTCTTAGAGCTTACGGTTTGCTTCTTTGCTAAAGCATTTGAAGCTCTCATTAAAGTGTACTAAAACCATTTCCCAAGCAAAGTGACTTGTTAATGAGTTTATGAAAACACCCACATATTCAGTCCTTGCGCAAGTTTCGAACAGTAAACATGTGGAGTTCTACGTCCAATTTATTAAGGAAATTTCCTAAAACAGGATACACGTAGTTAATACTAATTTGTAAATCGGAATTCGTATACGAAAATATAGAAAAATAACGAACGCACATTCATAATGGAGCGTAATTAAAGTGTTTATCAATGGTGGGGCCATGTCATAATTAGAAAAAATTATTTAAAAGAAAACAGATAGTACATGACTGGTTGAATTACTACGTATACAAAGTAATAACAATAGGACTTTTTATTACCCCAGTCCGCATCGTAACGAAAATATTCTATAATTACGAATATCATTTATTTTTGGGGGTATAATTTTTCAAAAATAATATCGTTATCACTGACTTACTCTAGGCTATCTACACGGGTCTAATTGTATTAGGGTAATCGGTAGTAGATACCACTTAAGGTGAAGACATATTTGAGAAGATGCTGTGGATTACAAGATTAGAACTCGCGTTATGATTCGGTGTTATGATAAGCGTTAGTAACGTCAGCCAAAACCAGTTTGGGTTAGAAAGGCTGATACGTAGGTAAGTTATGATTCTACTGTATTTATTTTGAACATTGTCTATTCTATCGTTGTTGTAGGGGTGGGATACTCTGTATCAAGTTCAACAGATTCATTAGAATTATTATTAAAGTTGTCGAAAAAGGACCACATCTTGTGTCAATGTTAATGAGAAAGAAAATGAAGGTTAAACTTGTTAATTGTTTATTTGAGTGGAAATTATGTTTTCGTTGTAAACACGCCACAGTGGTGACCATTTTTTCTTTTAATTATCGTCGTTGAAATTTATGGAAACTTGATGAATTTTTATAACTTTCACACATTAGATTAGGGACCATCCATAAAATACGTACGCGTTATGTGGGGAGGGGTCGTTTCACGAAAGCGTACGCTCCATACATTTTACACTTTTTTCCATACAATTTTGTGTCCGCAGGGGAGGGCGGTCTAAAAATCCCCATTTTCTGCGTACGTACTTCTGGGATGACCTCTTAGCAATCGTCTTCCTAGCAATCGTCTCCTTAGCAACCGTCCGCCCAGCAACCGCATCCATCATGCGTTACGTAGCATCAATCATAGCAAGCTTTTCTCTTATAGTCATTGATTGATTGATTGATTGATTGATTGATAATTGATACAATTGATTGATACTTACTTACTTAACGGGCTCTACAACCCATTAAGGGTCTTGGCCTTCTCCAACCGGACCTATCTGCAGTTAACGTCTTCTAGCTGGTTACCCCCACAGTTTTCAGGTTGACAAAAGCTGCATCGCACCATCTGAATTTTGGTCGCCCTGCACTTCTTTTACCTTCTGATTTGGTTTCGAGAAGTTTTTTCGGAACACGTCCATACGCTGCACATGACCGCTCTTCATAAAGCTCCATAAGCTCATGGTTAAATCGTGTGCGTCATCTGGTCTGATTCTTGTCATATACTGGTCCAAAAATTGTCCGCAGTACAATTCTTTCGAACGTGAGCAGCGATTGTTCGTCTTGCTGAGTGCACCACGACTCCGACCCATACGTTACTATTGGTATCACAGATTTGTACAGTGCGCATTTTGAGTTTCGGCTTACTGATTTGGACTTTAAAATATAGAGTTATCCGTCTTTTAATTTCGTCCATGACGTCGTTGTCAGAATTGAGCTGAGATCCAAGGTATAGGTACGAACTTGTCTACCACCTTAAATGTGTGTGCGTCAATTGTTACGTTTTGGTCATCTTGTCGATTCGATGGGGAGATAATCATGTATTCGGTCTTTGCGTCATTAGCTTTCAATCCGAGGTCGGTACTTTTTGTGCTGCTAGTGTCGATGTCCATAGTTCTCACTGCTGCTTCTAGGATCAAATTAAAAAGCAGCGTCGCGAGTGGATCTCCTTGTCGTAGTCTCGTAGTCTCGTAGCCTCAATGTCGAAAGCCCCTGACAATTGGTTACGGATCCTTACTCGGCTATTAGCTCCGTTCAGTGTTAACTTGGTTAGCGAGATCAGTTTGTTAGAGATTCCAAATTCCTCCATCACTCTCCATAACTTCCTCCTGTTGACACTGTCATATGCTGCCTTGTAGTCAACGAAAATTTGGTGTATTCCAACATTGTACTCTTTACACTTCTCCAAGATCTGTCTAATACTAAACAGCTGGTCCGTTGTTGAACGACCTACACGAAAACCACCTTGATATTCACCAACAGTGGATTGGACAAAATTTCATGCTCCAATTCCTGTAGCGTTGGTTCTGCAATATGTGTCGTTGGTGTCGTTCTGGTTCGGTGGTCTGTTCGGGTTCAGCAGTTCCTTATAGTACTCCGCCCATCGTCTGATACACCTTTCCTCATCTTCTAAGACAAACCCATCCTTGTCCTTGCACAATAAAGGTTGTTTGTTTGTTTGTTTATTTTGATTAATATACAGGACAACCCTAATTACATATTAATCATATTTGTTAGTTAAAATGAAAATTTAAGACGAAAAAGTTTGTTTTTTAAATTTAAAGAAATTTGGTTCAAATATGTTTATCGAAGAAAAATATTCGTTATGGTTTTGTTGAAGACGGTAGATGGGTAAATTGCGTTCGATGTTAGATTTTTTGTTAAACGGTAGGAATGTGAGTTGCTTTCGGGTGACACGAGATGGATGGTTGAAGTCTAATTCAGATTTCAAAGTTAAGTCGATTTTGCTATGAACTATTTTGTGTAGCAGAATTTCATCAAATTGTAGCCTACGAGTTTCGAGTGACTGCATGTTTAGTTGTTTCCTCTTTTTGCCAATAGAATTTATAATAGAGCTTGCGGGTGAATTTTCTCTGCACTTTTTCGATCTTATCGCTGTATATGTGGTAGATAGGATTCCAAACGGGGCAGCAGTTTTCTAAGCGGTTTTTACATACGAATTGTATAGAATAATTAGGCTTTTAGGCGTTTTAGAACATTTCGTGGATCGAAAAATGAATCCTAACATATTGTATGCTTTTCTGGTTATGGTATCGACATGTGCATTGAAGCTGAAATTTTCGTAAAAGGTGACACGCAAATCCGGTTTTTCAGTTAATTTTGTGAGATCCTTGCCATCAATATTACACGTGAAATCAATTTTGTTCTTTTTGTTGGTAGTTGTCAGGGTATAGCATTTATCAACATTCAAATATAGTTTATTTGTGTTGCACCATAGAATCAACGATTTCAAATCTTCAAGTTGTGTGACATTTTGTGAAATACCTTTGAGAAATCCGTGAATATCGTATCGATTTGTCTACCATTCGCTATTCCTTCCACCACATTGTGGACGTATTCTAACAAATTTGAAACGGTGGATCCAACCGTGTTGAGACAGACTGAGCTGGTTTTTTACACTTTTATATAAGTGGCCAAAAATTACTCTCTCGAAGATCTGGGAGCCTGCCTATAAGATGCTTATTGGTCTATAGTTCACAGAATTTGTCCGATTGCCATTCTTGAACGTTGGGGTTACAAAGCTAATTTCCCACTGAATCAGGTATTTTTTCTCCCGTATCGATTTGCTAAATAGCAAACTTAGCGGAACATTGATTGTTGGTTAAGTATTTTTATAGAATATGGCTGGAATTAAGTCTGGGCTCGATGCTTTATTTTGGTCTAGCTTACGTAGAATCAGAGTAATCTCTTCCGGTGTTATAGTGGGGGTACGTAGACGCTCCGGAGAATGTCGCGTTTCAATGATATTCGAGTCAGGTGCTTGATAGGCTGTAGCAAAGTTTTTGGCGAATAAGTTGCAGGTCGACTGTTTGTCGATTGCTGACTCATCGCCTTATTGCATGTTATTGGGAAAGGTGTTCGACGTCTTTGACTTGCTGTTGATCTTAATTTTTTTCTCAACATCCGACTTGTATTTATCGCGGCATTCCTCCCTAAGTCTTGTGGCTTGTCTCCTCAAAAAAGAGAATTTATCATAAAGTTCGACGTATTGACTTTGACTTGGCGCATTTATGTTTTGAGCTATACATTGTTTTTCGAAAGTGCGCAATTTCGAATGAGCAGTTAGTTTAGCTCTGATCATTTGGATAAGGTCTTTCGTAAACCAACGTGGGTATTGGGATTTGTCGCACTTTACTTTTGGAATTTCTTTGAATAATAATAGCAATATATCGTAATATCTTTGGGTGACATTATCAATGTCCAAGCTTTCAAATTCAGTAGCCCAATCAATATCACCTATAAGAGAGTTTAGAGCTTGGTAGTCTGCTCGGAAAAGTTCATTTTGGGTGGTCTGTTTTCGATTACTGTCGAAAATGGATCTGTATTGGTTTCGATTAACAGTGGGGAGTGATGGTGGTCTTTTACAGAGATCGGATCTGTATCTTCATAAAGCATCAACTTTGCCGGGTCCTTGTTGGTTAGTACGAGGTCGAGAGAACGATTGTTGATGTTATTAACATGGTTGAATTGAGCGAGATTAGTCAATTGCTGTAGCTCAACAAAGGCTTCAGCAATATTCCCATTGACACTTGTTGGGTGCAGATACGGTCGCCGTTCAATTTCCAGCTTATTGAGTCGGCTAGGTTGTAGTCACCAAGCAATAAGAATTTACCGTTAGGTTTACAATTATCAATTACTTCATTAATTTTGTTAAAGTAGACTTCATACTGCTCAATCGTACTGCGAAGTGCCACATACCTTACATTAACGTATAGATTGTTGCCACCTCTTTCCTTTAATGATACACAAATATCTTTCTTGACTGTTTTCCACTACGTTATTCGAGCTGAGAGGAATTTCGCTTTGACAGCAATACAACATCCACCCCCGTCTTATTTGTCAGTTGCAGTAAAGTCCCTGTCTAGTCTATACGTAATTATTGCTGAATATTTCCTCACTAAAGATATTATCGTTGAGCCAGGTTTCACACAAAACTATGATATCAAGGTCTCTCAAAAATATTGAGTTCCTAATGTTTTGGTTTTCAAACCATTAGCATTACTAATTATAAACCTCTAATGTCCGTCTGTTTATCTACTTATTTATTTGTCTATTTATGTGTCTATTTGTCCGTCTGTAACGATCCCGTTATTTTTGCGTTTAAACTGACGAAGAAAAAAAATACTTTTTGATTCAGCAGTTTTGTCCAGAGCTGGAGCACTTATTAACCTATATCTCGGCCGGTAGTTGTCGGAATAAGGCCAGTGAGGTGTCAAATGAAAGTTTTCGGCAGTGTGAATTGGGTTGAAGGAAATCGGTTGAGCGGTTCGGTGTCCAGGGTCGGTCAAAGGAGGTAAAAATGGACAAAAATTTACTCCGCTGCCCGAAAATTACTGAAAAATTAATTTTTGATATGTTGTCGGGTATAGTGCAAAACGTCGAGAAAACATGTTCCGGGGTGGGATATTGTTCTGAAATAAGGGAGTTATGGGTCAAGAAAGGGTGAAAATTGAAAATCGACCAAAAGTCAGTCAATATGGTGTTTTAGCGATTTGGTCGGCGTAGAAAAGTCTTAGAGTTCTTGATGACCTACAACTTTGTACAAGAAAATTTTTTGATCCGACTTCATGCGGAGAAGCTAGACAGCGAAACTGTTAAAATTTTGGGGTTTCTTCACTTTGTTGTTAGGGAACTTTTGCTGTTGGACAAAGTAGAGATAATTTTTGAGTGCCAATCGATAGTGGAGGCTTGGGGCAACAAAATTGCTGAACAATGTTGGGTGAAAAAGTTTCATACTCTCGAGCTATAGGTCATTATTTGGCGATTTTGTCCAGAGCTGGAGCACTTATTAACCTATATCTCGGCCGGTAGTTGCCGGAATGAGGCCAGTGAGGTGTCAAATGAAATGTTTCGGCAGTGTGAAGGTAGCGGAATTGGGTTGCAGGAAATCGGTTGAGCGGTTCGGTGTCCAGGGTCGTTCAAAGGAGGCAAGAATGGGCAAAAATTTGCTCCGCTGCCCGAAAATTACTGAAAAATTAATTTTTGATATGTTGTCGGGGATGGTGCAAAACGTCGAGAAAGCATGTTCCAGGGTGGGATATTGTTCTGAAATAAGGGAGTTATGGGTAAAAAACGGGTCAAAATTGAAAATCGGCCAAAAGTCAGTCAAGATGTCGTCTTAGAGATTTGGTCGCGGAAGTGTCAGAGTAGAATACGTATCAAGTGCAACGCTGAATACGGGGAACGTTGAATACGGTTAAGTGGAATACGGTGAACGTTGAATATGGGGGAAATGGAATACGGGGAACGTTGCATACGGTGAACGTGGAATACGGGGAAAGTTGAATTCGGTGAACTTGGAATACGGGGAACTTGGAATGCGGTGAACGTTGAATACGGGGTAAGTGGAATACGGGGGAATTGGAATACGGGGAACGTTGCATACGTTCCACGGAGGAAGTGGAATACGGGGGAAGTGGTTTTCGGGGAAAGTGGTTTTCGGGGGAAGTGGAGTAATTTTGCGGCAAAGAAAGTGTTTTGATTTATAGTGCCTTCTCGCCCACTTCGATTTTAGTATTATTAGCGGTAATATCAACGAAGTGATATAATGACATGACACATTACGTATCATTATTTAAAACGAAAAAAAATATGCTTTGGCTCTCTGAATAGACAACAAGCGAAAATGATAAAGCCTGCGTAGCCGCTAGGGGCGGGGGTTTCGACTACGTAACCTACACGTTAATGTTGAAGCGAAAATGATAAAGCCTGCGTAGCCCCTAGGGGCGGGGGTTCGACTAGTTCCGATAATATATTTTCAGTTTTATTCTTAACGGTTTTACTGTATTAAAAACAGGTGCTACCCAAATATGCTAGTCAAGACACAAAAAATGAGTAATTATTTGATGGTTTTTTGTTTTTTTTTTTTTTTTTGTCTTACGTTTTTATTAATTCCTTGCGGTTTTTCGGTTTAGATTTTACTTTTTAGATTTCAATTTCGATTAAAACTTCCTTGTCATGTTGTCGCTTCTTTCTTCGGAACAGTTTTCTCTCGAAATTTCTTTTCGAACGGTACTCTGCTATGCCGGCTCC
The DNA here is from genome assembly GCA_029228625.1 of Pseudolycoriella hygida. Taxonomy (NCBI): domain Eukaryota; kingdom Metazoa; phylum Arthropoda; class Insecta; order Diptera; family Sciaridae; genus Pseudolycoriella; species Pseudolycoriella hygida. The sequence continues at coordinate 128,655,177 of CM055406.1, forward strand.
TGTGCATCTATTCAGATTTTTCTCTCGAGTCGCATTTTTGTCATCCAGTGCTTTTCGGCATTCGTCATCGAACCAGTCATTTCTTTTCTTTCCCGTTCTTGTTTCTGTCGCTGCTGTGGCTTGCTCTACGTTTCGTCTAATTTGATTCCATGCATCGTCTGCGTTTTGTTTTTCGCTTTCCATTCCGTCAATATTTTTCCTCTCCAAGCTATGCACATATTGTCGTTTAATATTTTCGACCTGCAGTTTCTCGACGTCCCACTTTTCCAATGTCGGCCGACGATTGTGTGAAATCGAAACTCGAGCCCTAACAACCACCTTCACCAAGTAGTGATCTAAATCGATATTCGGTCCCCTACAACTTTTAACATCCAATACATTTGAACAGTGACGCCCATACATCAAAACGTGATCAATCTGGTTTTTCGTTTACCCATCAGGTGATACCCATGTCGCTTTGTGGATGTTTTTATGTTCGAAATAGGTACTGCTGACAACCATGTTACAATTGATTGATACAGTAACCGAATTTATAATTTGCATGGGATGATTTCAAGGGATCTCTCAATCTATAATTTGATTATTAATCTAAGAAAATTCTTCTATATGAACAACACTTCTCAAAATTCCGTGTGTGATTGAGGATTGAGAAGGATATTGAATTTTTTCAATTTGATCGATTGCTGTAGAATAGAAAGATTCCATACAATCGAGCAATATTCGAGCCGATTTCTGACTCGTGAGGAATATAGAAGATTCATGCTGGATTCAGAAAGATGGTTTTTTGTCAATTATTACCCCGAGATCAGTTTTGACTTTTCAACAGTAGGGAAATAATATTTTATCTCTACTATGTGTGGTCGACATTACTGCACATTTATCTATATTACTCATAGACTTGAAGAGTTTGCGAAGGCGGAGAAATATGATAAGTGATTCTCTATATCTACTGCTTAACAAATTATTCATTTCGTCGACTCCACAGTCCGAACAATTCAACCGATTTGCACAAGTTCTCCCATTCTTTAGTTACTATTTTCACATTTTCTGAGATCCATAGCTTGCCGGTATATTGTTTAGTCGATGTGTTAGTATAATATATAAGTTGCTTAAGACGGCATATAAGTCACTTAAAAAACCGAAACACCTAAAAACGTGAACGGTTAAATTTACACCTCCAGCTCATGCATTAAAGACTAGTACTGAATAAATGTGTATATAAGCGCTTATTCTAACACTCGGAGCTTCGCCCCTCGTGTGCATACAACGCACGTATATACACGCCTATTATGGCCATTCTAGCTTTACTCATATTACACCCTAGCTGTATGTCATAAATCACAGCAGCTACAAAGTTTTAATATTCCACAATATTGTTGAGAGGAACGAGCTTAACAAAGTCGGTGAACTGCATCGTCGTTTTACGCCTGCATACTTTTCAAGATATTTATGAATGAAATTCGAATGTAAAACGGGTAAATGTAGAATGGGCCCTATGTAGCAATATACTATTTCTTAGTAATAATTGTTACCGAAGAATTATATTACCAATGTTGCCGAGGTTTATCTATTACTGACTCATCTCATCAACGTCAGCAACTTTTTTATTAAGTAACATTTTAACAACATTTGTAAAAAACATAGTTTTCGTAAAGACATAAACACAAACCCTTCATTCACAACTGAGTAGCAAAAATAACAATTTCGCCCCTGAGTTATGAAAATTTCGATTCTTATATAAAAACGTTGAAGTTCTGCACAATATATGAACTTGCGAAACGAGGAAATCTATTTCCTGAGGAAAATGAGTCAGAACATTACGTTTCGCAAATAATGTGTTTTCTATAACCAAACATAACGAAATGCTTTGAGCACTTGTGTTATCAACCGATGCGATGTAAGACGAAGCTCACATCTAGTGCATGAATCCATCATCCACTTGTTTCGATTTAAAGGAAAAAATCTACTTCCGCATTCCCTTTCAATGTTTACATTTCTGCATAGCCGTAAGCTATTGTGCATTGTTGAAGCATAAATCGCAGTTCTATCCATTTAAAGAATGCTAATTTTTTTGGTCATCGAACCTACGACCTTGGTCTTTATATTTTAGACGCAATTTGAAACGAATAATCTGTTGTCTATCGAAGTACTAATAAACGAAAGCTATTACGCTTTATATGAAAACTTAATGGTCCGAATAAATGTCACAAGGCATACTTGCTGAATGATGGTACCCAACACTTCAACTTGTCGTTAAATAAACCAAACAAAAACTTTCAAAGTTAGAACAAAATCATTTTTAGACCTGTACGAAGTAGAGAGGCTCACTACGGAGTTTGTAACATCAGCAGAACGTTGCCGATTGTGTATTGGAGATGTAAAAAATTACTCTTGCCGTAATACCCGGGACCTGTGTAATACACAGTGTGTATCCAAGATCCTTTTCAATAGCCTGTTATTGCTCATTCTTTGAACGTACTCGAGCCTTTGCCTCCTCTTCCACTGATGAAATCCCTAAATTTTCGTCATTCCTAATATGATTATCCCACTGCTCCCCCCAATTAACCTTCGCCCTACTCCTAGGAACCCTGATACCAGAAACCTCCAGGTCATGTACGAGATATCCGCAGTCAACCCAACTCTCACTACCGTACAGAATCGTCGGCCTGAAATTTGTCCTGTGGAATGGACCTAATTCGACCGTACATGATAGGACGTAGTGTTTAATGAATAATAAGCCAGGTCCGGTTACACTTACATCAATTGTGTCACGCTTCGATTGCATAATTCTACAACCTTTTTTAGATTTATCAGTTTGGGACGATCGCCTAGGCGTTCTTGAAACACAGATCCTAGAATCCTTTGTTTCCTTCTCGGTCATCATTTAAATCTTCACGCGAGCCTTCCTGTCGCTGCCAAAAATCTGTCAATTGTGGCAGGTCCCAGATTAGCGATTTGGGATGGTCCCACGAAAAATTCTCCGAAGATCTTACGCCTCAGCTGAAGGTACTTGGGGCATTCACAAATTAAGTGGATGCCCGTTTCCTCCCCCAATCCACAAGAGCATTCGGTGGTTCCCGAAAGCCTCAACTTGTACATGTGGCGATTCAACCGGCAACCCTCCTAATGCGACACCGGTCCATAACTAGCAAATCATTAGCCCATTTATCGTCAGGCCTCAGGAAGAAGCTCTTCGTCATATTCCTCCCATCGCTCCACGTGTCCTCGCCGCACCCAGTTATTTAGCGCTTGCGCACACAACGACTTGGGTATTGGCAGGTAGGGTTCGGCCTCTATCGATATAGTCGTGGACCCCATTCTTGCAATTTCATCCGCCCTTTCGTTCCCCTCCACACCAGAGTGCCCAGGTACATAAACCAGCGTGATCCGATTGCTCGAACCCACATCGCTCAGATACTTCTTGCACTCGTTGATCAGCCTAGTGGTCACCACAGGCGATACGAGTGCCCTGATCACTTCCTTACTATCCGAAAGGATGAGGTCGTCCCCTTCCTGCGTCCCCGTTGGCAGTGCTTCTCGAGCTCACTTTAGCAGCGCGAAAGCTTCTGCCTGGAGAACACTGGTGGTTCCCCCTAAGTGGAACCAGTTACCCTGCATAGCATTCGGATCGTATGTTCCAGCCCCTGCCCCTTCGACTGCCTTGGATCCGTCTATAAATCTAACTTTCGCCCTTCCACTCAGATAGGCCGGCCATCTGTCCAGCCACTCCTCTCTGCTTGGAAATACCGTTTCGAACCGCCTTGTGAAGACAATCACCGGCGTCATTCGGTCTCTAGGCATACTAAAAACTGGGTCCGGATTCATCTCATCGATTTTGCCATGTCCAACCCCGAAACGGGCAGCCCACATACCATTCTGTACCAACCTGTTCGCTGTAGCAAAAGCTCTAGCCTTGATAAGCAAGTCCAGAGGTGGTACAGCCAACAGTGTTTCCATGGCAGCGGTCGCCGTGGTCTTTATAGCTAATGACCTTATGCAGCAGTCAGCTTTTCCCATTGAAGAATTGTTGTTTTATCATCATAGCGGCGGAATGCGTATGTTATGAACGTTCTAACAAATTGTAGAGTCGTAATATGTGTGAAAACGTTTATGAGAAATAAATCCATAATGCGACGAAACAAGAATCAAAAGACTTCCCTTTTTATCGCATCATCTTTCATTCTTACATCTCATTTTGAACGTTTAACTCAAAATAGGTTTACAGCCTGTTCGAACAATTTACTTAGTTCGCTTATTTATTGCAGTCAAAATTATGTAGATACGTTAAGTGTGTGTGCGATAAAGTGGTTGTAAATGATAGCGATTGAATATTTGAAAGGAAAATACGAATAATGAATAATTTACATGAAAATTTCGATTTCAAATGTCGACTCAAATGTTACGTTATTTCTTACGAAAGTTCTTTGAATTTGTGCTCTTAACATAACGTTATCATCATTTTACATATTGTATTCCAGTGCTAAATTAAATTCTACATTTTGTAATTACGACACAAGAAGCCCCACTTTTTATCATATTTACGAGAAACATTTATTTTTCATAAAAATAATTAAAGTTTCAGAAGTTAAATTCTTTACAAGCTTACAAAGTAGTATTTTTCGAATCACGAATCGTTCCTTATCAATATTTAAGCACGAAGACTGAAGCTTATATTATTAAAGTTTGGCCAATTATTGTAGTTTGATGCCTGAGGTTAAGCCTCATTTAAGCATCAAGTTTTGGTATGTCCAGTGGAATGTGAAAGGTGTCCTTTGTGTGTGGTAGCAGATTTGTTCGGAAACAATTCCAGCCACAGCGGTTAAATCCAAGGTAATTTATGGAAAGTTACATGACCCTTTAAGTCAGTGGGTCAATAGCGTTAAAATCTACCTCTACCGAGGGGGAAACGACTCCTAAAATGAGTGTACCATGATTTAATTTCCGGATGACTTATGAAATCATTTTATGATTTTCGGTGATTTTTGCAAGATTTTTTATGATTTTTGATGACTTTTGTCATTTTTGATTTCTTTTTGCACCGTACCATGATTTTCCGGAGTCATTTCCCCCTCGTCTTCACCTTAACAATACTCAAAGTTGGCCGTTACAGCCAGCAAGCAATAAATCTGCCTGAAATAAAAGAGAATTGTTTCGGATTGAAGTTAGTGTAAACTTAGTGATCTGCCTTCCGCTTAAGACAAGTTTTGATGTTTTGTAACGGTAACAATATAATCTGAGAAGAATTCGTCTCCACAATATGTGGTACCTACACATCCGGAGTCAGTTTAAAGTTCATAGGTTTACTTAAAGCATCTTTTAAAAATGTTTCAAATGAAAATGAACTTTAACGTTAAAGGTAATAATTTGTACTGAGACTATTTCGTGAAAACAATGAAACCTGCAAAGTTTAATGATTTATACTTTTCGAAAAACATTTTTAACTTTAAAAATGTTGGCTGAAGTTTATAAATTTTATTTTCTAAAACCAATTCTATTGGTGGGATTCTGGCAAGTTTAACAATGCATTGGTGCCATAAGAACATTCTTGATTCGCTTATCTGTGCACCATGGGGAAATGAAGGAAAAGAAATAAGAAATTAAGCCAACCGAATCAACTGTTCTACACATGGGACGGACTAACTATAGCAGCTGAAGATACTTTGAAAAAATTGCGTTCTTTTCGTGAGTAATATTTGTGGACTCTTAACTTTTCGAGTACAGGTAAGAAAAAGTCATAAAGGTAAACCTTCTGAAGCTTTATTTTTCGTTCTCGTTACTGAATACTTATTCATCTAGCCGAGTGCTGAGCTACTCGCTAATATTTTCGCTAATGTATTTTTTTAAATGAATTGTCAAATTTTTATTCGGAAGTGTGACAGAAGTGTGAAATTCCTCATTTATTTCGAAATATTGGCAGAAAACATTTCGAGTGAAATATATGCAAAAACACGTGCGTATCAGAATTGCAAAAAGGCACGTGTACGCATCCGAATACACGTCGCTGAGTAAATGGGCAAAAAATTCAATGCTTCCAATTCTATTAGAACTATCTGAATTAACGACCCATAGAAATTACAGAAGATAATAAGTAAAACATAACCGAAGTCCCCCTAAAAAGTGACCAAGGAACTGCAACGACTCCCACGAGAACCATGGTACTGGAAAAAATGTTCTCGTCAGAATAGATGTCGCAAAAAGGCTCTAGCGTATCTAAGTAAATGTTGCCTTAACTCTTAAAAGTATGAAAAAGTAGCCTCCTGACACATGCTTCCTCAAAATCAAACGATTTGCTTCCACAAATTGTCGGTCATTCCAAGACCAAAAAAAATTTTTTTTTAATTGTAAGAGATTTACTCAAGTTATGTACAAAAGGCCGAAAACCACTTAGGCGACTCTAACTCAGTGGCCCTTCGTCAAAAAATGCCCACCTGAAATGCAAAAACCGCTTTTGTTGCTACATTTCAGGGCAAAAATTTTTGAAGATCAGTTAAGAGAGCGTCTGATGAAAGGTAAAACCTTGTCAAACCAAGGTAGCCTGGTGCTGGTCTGACTTCTCCAAATTGGATGAACTTGTAAAGCTTGTAAAGTAATACAGCTTACCGGTGACAGGCATTGTTGGGAGGTGCCGGTCTCAAAAAAAAGTAGAACCACAAAAGTAGCGAAACTAGTTAATAATGATCTAGGCTGTTAAGGCAGATTATTATTATTATTATTAATTTCTCAAAAAAGGCGTACGGATTTTGCAAATAGATGCGACCGTACCAGAATTGCAAATTGTTGCAAAGTTTGTAAAACTGTTAGAATTCGAAAGACCCACAGAAATTACCCAAGATAATGACGAAAACTCTCCCGAAGTTCCCGGGATTAAGTGATTTTTCTCAAAAACACTGAAACACATGTTCTCTAAAATTTTATTCTCTAGAACTTTGCCTTTAATAGTAAATCTCCATACTGCATAGTTGAGCAAATATAGGCGAAAAATCATCTATTTTCGTATATGACCAAGAAACTCAATTTCGTCCATTCCATTTGTCCCAGTGGCCAGACCAGTGACTCGGTTTCCACAAAAAAAATTTTTCAAGTTTTGTGAGATCAAATGCTTTCATTTGACACCAAAATGAACAATTTCCTTGCCATACTTGCCGTTATATTTGCGAAAAAGTTTCACCGTCCTTCGAAAATACATGTCTTCGGACACTTCTTCGACCATATCTCCGACCGATTTTGCTCATTTCTGAACTTGAATCATGGGAGGCATGTAGCTTTCAGAGAAAAAAGTTTAGGTTAATTTATTGAGCCGTTTAGAAAAAAAGTGGGGGCAGAAGACCGGATGGATTGTTTTTGCTGATTCGTCAACTATAGACGATAACAAATGTATCCCCTCCATCAACTTTTTTACTATTGAACTTCATGGTTTTGCCTCCAAGTGTGAAAAATTGCGTCACAAATGCCGGACCCAACGACGAAATAATTTTTCTGTACCTTCAGTTTTTGCGCTGCAAAAATTTGACTTTTGTTTGTTATTGCGTAGATTGTTTAAGGTAAATTTAAATTTTTGCATATAAAAACTGAAAGTTTTGAAAAGTTATTCCGCTGGTGGGTCC
>CM055406.1:128663280-128695811 GCA_029228625.1 Pseudolycoriella hygida
CTCCTGATGAAACTCTATATTTTTCTAGAGGAAACCGTCTCTCTAAGTAGTGTCATTACGGAGCTAAAATTCGAAAACCGAAAAAGCATAAACGAAAATCCAAGATGGCGCCGCTATGACAGCTGGCAGCCATTTTCTTACGATCCAAAAAAATTCTCCTGGTCAAACTCTATAACTTTCTAGAAGAAACCAACTCTGCAAGTGTAATCATTCCGGAGCTAAAATTCGAAAACCCAAAGAAGCCTAATTTATACCTAACAAAATTCCAAGATGGCGTCACTTTGGCAGATTTATGAAAATCCCAAAAAATTCTCGTGATCAAACTCTATAACTTTCCCGAAGAAACCAACTCTCTAAGTATTGTCATTCCGAAGCTAAAATTCGAAAACCAAAAAAAACCTAATTTATTGCTTGGGAAAAATTCAAGATGGCGCTGGTTTGACTGCTGGCAGCCATTTTCTTAAGATCCCAAAAAATTCTCCTGACCAAACTCTATAACTTTCCCAAAGAAACCAACTCTCTAAGTATTGTCATTCCGAAGCTAAAATTCAAAAACCAAAAAAACCCTAATTTATTCTTTGGGAAAATTCAAGATGGCGCCGGTTTGACTCCTGGCAGCCATTTTCTTAATATCCCAAAAAATTCTCTTGACCAAACTCTATAACCTTCCCGAAGAAACCAACTCTCGAGCCATTGTCACTCCGAAGCTAAAATTCGAAAACTCCGAGCATTACGTGAAAAACCCTCGAAACTGACCACTTTTCCACATGCCACGGCTTTTCCAGAATTTTCCCGGAAAAGCGGATTATGAAATTTTTCATTTGGGGCCGAGACTGACAATCCCTGAAAATTTACCGGTTATCCGAAAAACCGAAAATTTCGATTCGATTCAAACGGCGTATACGGCAATCCAAATTTGTTTAAATAAATCAAGAATATTTTGATACAAGAGATGAAATGTATTTAGCATAAAAATGGGAAACTAGAGGGAAGCAAACATGAAAGGACCCCTACTAGCCCCCACCTACAACCATTTTTGTTTGCAAACGCTAAAATTCCGCACGCTTGATAATAATAATGGAAGGTACTAAGGTAGGCATTTTTTTCTTAAGACTTTTCCACTGATTGAGTCGGAAATCTTGTGATGTAACACCTCTTCGCCTAGAGGGTAAAACAATTGGGCAATATTACGAGTGTCCTTGGTATCTTTAAATTACTTAAACATTTCTATAAGTATCTGTGACGATTTGGATGATTTCGGTATTTTACATTTGGCTATTTTAATCATCGTCATGATTAATACTATTCAACCTATTTAGCACACCCTCCTAAACCGTAGAACGCAAACGGTTTCAACAATCTGCGCTTATTGTCGTTCCTGACGATGACCACCAATAAGCTTGATTCAATTTATATTTTCCGAAATATAAGGATGAACTTTGGGACCTGTTGAAACTAGAGGGTCGAAACGGTGTCTTTAGGTATTTCACAAGGTGGGAGTGAAGAGGCAATGGGTTTCATAAAGCACTGTGTTAAATACATTATTTCAACTACTCACCCAATTTTTGTATCAAAAATATTGAAGAAAATGAAATGAAAGTTAGGAATGACCTCTTGTCCATAAAAAAGTAAAATGCCTTACATTCTTAGGCAACTTGTTGAATAAGTCAGGCTCAGCAAACGACACATTGTTCCTACCGACTCTAGTCTTTTAAAAAGGAACAGATGACACATCTTTATTATTAGTAAAATAATTGTACTTTCTTGTCTTGATCATGTGGTAACGGTTGTCATTTGTGCACGACTGTACAAAACTACACACCTCGTTTGCGTACACCTTGGAGACAGGTAGAATTCTCGGGCAGGGCTTGCCCAACAACCTTTCCGTGCCCTAAACCTTCCAGAGAGCATCCCAATTACCGACTTCAAGACCTTTCGCTACAAAGCCTCTACAGCACGTATCGTAGCCCTTGCCACTCCTCCCCAAATACCTATAGAGCATGTCAGCCTGGAGTGAATCACGTGAAAATAACAATATTGGCAAGAGGTGCATTATCAAAAAACCAATGAAACCATCTTTATGCAACAAGACTTCGGACTGGAATGGCTTCAAAATCCAACCAGACAACGAAATCAACTTAGACGTGGATCTGACTACAAACGATCATCTTGACGAAGCTGTAGCCAACTTTACCGCCCAAATTCAACAAGCTGTATGGAGTAATACCAAATCTATTACCCATATCATACCACTGGATTCAACTATCCAATGGAAATAAGAAATGTGGTCAACTTAGACGAGATTGGCAGACTACAAGAGATGTTAGAAGAAAAACAAAATCGAATATTAAATCTCAAAAAATTAAAAGACTCATTCAACAATTGAAAGAGTATACGGCAAATTCATGCTTAGAAAACCTTGTAGATGAAAAAACTACAAATTATTGAAACGGGACGAGTCAAATGATACGCTTATATTTCTTTTAAATTGTACCAACAAATTATTCACTTTGGAGAACTACTAAATTAAGAAGAAAAATTCCACATCAACCTCCTCTCTTAAAAAAGGATAATGAATATGCCAAAACTGACTAAGAAAAAGCTGACACTTTTGCTCAACATTTGGAAAACACCCTTACCAGCAGATGGCGTACACCCAGATCTCCCTCAGATGGAAAATAACTGAAGTAAAACAATTAAAAAAGTGACACTTAAAGAACTAAAACGTGAATTAAAACATAACCTCAATCCAAAGAAATCACCAGATCATAACCGGGCAAGTACTTCAGAAATTACCGACAAAAGGACTTCAAATGTTGCTCCTACTGGTCAACGCAACATTCAGACTTATGCATGTATCTGCGCACTGGAAAGTAGCTGAAATGATTATGATCCTGAAACCCGCGAAAAACAGAATCTTGACCGATTTCACATCTACCAATCATCTCAACATTATTCGAGAAATAGTTCCTGAAAAGGCTTAAGCCAATCATCGAAGATAAGAAACTCCTACCGAATCATGAATTTGGATTCCGCCAGAGACATTGTACTACAGAACAAGTACATCGACTCATTGACATCATAGAGAAGGAGAAGAAATTTGCTCCATCATCTTTCTTAACATATCTCAAGCATTCGATAAATTTTGGCATAAAGGATTACTCTGTAAGCTCAACCAATTCTTACCAGTTCAATACGTTAACTTGCTTAAATCGTATATAACCGACAGAATGTTTCTTATAAACCATGGAGCCGATTACTCAGACTTCAAAGATATAAAGGCTGGAGTCCCTCAAGGCAGTGTTTTGGGATCAATTTTGTATCTACTATTCAATAGCGACCTACCTGAAATAACAAACATCATAACATCAACTTTTACCGACGATAAAGCGAACTCAGCCACAGCCAAAACTGATGATCAAGCGACAATCTGATAACAACGTTGAAAATCGGAATAAAAAATGGCGAATTAAGCTTAACGACCAAAAAGCAGTTCATGTCAGCTTCACCAATAAACAAATCCCGCACCCTAAGCGACTGACGATGGATGAGAACCTCATCCCTCACAAAAACTCTTCGAAATACCACGGAATGAACCTCGATGCCAAAGCTAAATGGATCGAGCACACCAAACCAAAATAACAGAGTTGAACATCCGATTTCGAGAAGTCTATTGGATATTGAACCGCAAATCGAGAACATCAATTTTCAATAAATTGCTGATATATAATCCAATCCTGAAACCAATCTGGATGTATGGTATACAATTGTGGGGATGTTAATTGTGTGAAAGTGTTAAGCCCCCTGGTACATCAGAAACAGCGACATTCGTCGTGACCTCAAAGTACCCACGGTAGCTGATGTCATCGAAATAATTGCAACAAAGCATGAAAACAGACCCATCCATCATGAAAATCCTGAGGCCATTCGCTTGACGACTCAAACGCACCAAGCCACATGAACTCGTCAATCGTCAGGAGTAGTTACATCAACAACTCTACAACAAAATCATTCTCAGACAAAGTGCAAAGACTATCAATGGATACTTTGTGAAATTGTAAACTAAAACTAAACTCAGACGTAAATTAATGGTTGGCCATTTTGTGACCAGTTTTAATGAAAAAATTTACAAAAAAAAAGGTGCATAATCTTATTAAAGGCCTAAATATAAAAAATTTAAATTTATAAAAAGCCATCTATTCAAACGTAATATAAATAACTTCATTCACAATAGCTCGAAAAGATTGTTGGACCAAACCATGTAGATTTTCTTGAAAGCATAAAATTTGCTAATTCGTTAATAGGCGTAAGTGTAACACGACCGACGCGACGCCATGGAGAAAGTTAAATGAGAATTTACTTTGAACCGTACATTCCAATTTTATTTTACAACATTCGCATATAACAGAAACATTTTTTCCCTATTTCACAAATGAATATGAAAATATGAAACTTTAGTTACTCAATATGAAAGCCACGGAGTTAGAATGTGCGAGAGGAAACGAAGAAAAATATGGAATGCCACGCTATCACCTTCTATGCATTTAAATTTGTTTTTAAATATTTCTCCTTTTCTAAATGAAAGTACAATGTGAAGAAAGAAAAAGGAAACAAAACATCAGTAGTTCTTTGAAAGTATTCATTATGAAAATTTTAATTTACTTTTTAATGATGGAAATAAAATTTACGAGAAAATGTTTGCCACTGAATGGAATGGTAAATCCTTGAGAAAATAACGCATTACAAAGTTCTCGCGGAATTGATTCTGGTAAAGCCTACTACAAAAGCAGAGGAAATTCTCGAGTCAAGTGTTTACACCTGGAACTACGGGACCAGAGATGGAACGGTAATATTACCCGATAATATCACGTAATATTATCCGAAGCTCGGTAACATTGGTAATTTAAAGTCTCGGTAATATTACGTAACTTACGTAATATTACCGAGTAAGGCAACCAATATATTCAGAACGACTGAAATATGAAGCGAATCGAAGTACGAAGTAACGACGTACTTTATTTTAGAAGAGGTTTGTTGGTATGGGGCCGTTCATAAATTACATAACGCAAAAATTGATCTACTATTAACGATGAGCAGATTTAATTTAATTAGAAGAGATTCGATACTGCTCAATATTTATTTATTGCCAAAATTTTCGACACTCAATTCGAGGTCATCATCAGTGGCTGAAACAATTATTCGTAAATTCACAAATTTGGTAACAACAAAATTATTTTACCTTGGTAAGAATTTAAACATTAAAATAACTTAGGACAGTATAACACAATTCTACGATAAACATCGTTAGTCAGCATAAATACTTAAACGGATAACTGTTATGAGATACCGGTAAATTATTCAGATTGATACGGGGTGAAGTGATATCAAGGAGGATTGATTAATTATTGGCGGTCAAATTTGAATAAATTAGGTTGTTGTATGCAGAGGCTAGCATGATCGAATCTGTTCGCTTGTTGACTGTATTTGGAGCTCTCTTGATTGAAATCATTCCTAAGACCTCACGTTTCTTTTTAACTTTTTCATGATGTAGCACTCTTGCATTTTCCCACATTGGTGTGTGTTTGTTATTTATAGCATGTTCGCAAAGTGCACTGTGACTACCATTTTTGATGTAAATGTTGTATTTATGTTGGTAAACTCTAGTTTTCAGTGGCTGTTCCGTATGACCAATGTATATAAATCCACATTCACATTTTATTTCATAGACTACGTACGATTGATAGTTGGTGTTTTGTCTTTCAATTTTGTGAACAGGGATAGGCTAAGCGGAGGCCAATTGTAATTCGGAAAGAGTTGCTGTCTAACAAAGTGCCGATGGACCGGGATGGCCATGCTTGCAGCCATGCGCCTGATTCAGGTTTCTGAAATAGTGCCTCCATAATAAAATTTTTATTCTGGAAACGCCAACAAAAATTTAACCATTTTTCCAAGAAAATATGTCAAGGAAAAGAATGGCAATTTCGACATTTATACTGAAAATTGTTTTATTTAGCAGTAATCTTTGAGAGTCTTGAGAGACATTTTGAAAAAAAAAATCTGAAAATTACGGTAATATTACCAAAATTACCGTAAGTTACCGTAATATTACCCAAACCCCGGTAATATTGGTAATTTAAGTCTTCGGTAATATTACCCAATGTTACGTAATATTCACGCAATACTGCGTAATATTACCGATGATCACGGGCGCGCGATAGCGATGCGCCCGTGACACAAGCACCCATACGAGCAAAAAATTCAGATTTTTTTTTTCGTAGACTTCGGAACCATATATACAACTAAGTTTTGACTTTTTTTCCTTGCGTCGTACCCCCTAAGACCTAGTTTTTCGGATTCTACGTAAAATTTTGATTGAAATCGACATTTTACTCATTAAAATCGGTCCAGTGGATCCGAAGATATGACCTTTAGAAAATCGTCATTTTCCATAAGAAATGTGCTATTTCATAGAAGCCAAAGTTCATGCAAACATCCTACGTTAGTTCTTTAGTTAGTTAGCTAGTTAGTGGGTCAGTTAGTTCCAGAGCCATTTGTATGAAAACCGACTTTTTTGGCTTTTGAGATTTTAAAAAAGGGAGGGTACCGGTCTCGTTTGGGCGCCAGGGCTCTAAGAAGGCGCCATATAAAGCCCATATGTATGTGTTTGTGTGTGTAGTGTGTATGATAGCACATTTTGTATGAGGCAAGGTTGTTTTTTTTTTTTTTTTTCTAAGGGTGAGGAAACCTTCATAGGCGCCTGGTCGTTTGACGACCCAGGTAGTGTTGGATTCCATCTTTCGATGACCTACCAACTAAAACCTCCTTCCTTATTCTCCATGCTCTCGTCTCCCCGGAACCGCCTCACGGCATTACTTCGGGGAGGGGCTGTGCTTACGCACTTACTCTCTCAGCAGCTCTTCGTTGCTCCTCTCTCCATTCCTTTTGTTGCTTCCCCATTATCTTCGCAACCACGTCATCTGCCACTTTCCACACCTCCTCATCGCGACACATCTCTGACACTATGTTATCGGCACTCATATCTGGCCTGCTCGCAGCTATCAGCGCACATTGCTCCTGTTCGAAACGGGGGCAGGCGAACATCACGTGCTCCGCCGTTTCCTCCTCGTTACGACATGACGTGCAGAAGGGTGACTCTGCGAATCCACACCTATGCAGGTACTTTCTGAAGCACCCATGACCCGACAGGAACTGAGTCAAATGGAAATTTACCTCTCCGTGCTTCCTTTCTATCCATGTGGTTACGTTCGGAATGAGCCTATGGGTCCGTGGAGTCCCACTCCCGCTGCCATTATCTCAGTGAGTTTACTCTTAATCGCGACCTGACTTCTTTTCTATTTTGGCCGTCAATTTCCTTCAGTCTGTGGCATTCACTATCTTCTATCAGCGTTATGCATATTGGCATCATTCCGGCTATTACACACACCGCTTCCAGGGAGATCGTTCGGTATGCGCTAGCTACCCTTATGGCTTGCCAATCTATGAGCTTTGTTCAATCTCCTCCGGTTCCTCTTCGTGTCCAGCGCCTTTATCCACGCTGGTGCCGCGTATCGCAACATCGATAGGGTAACGCTTGCTTGAAGCCTCCTTATACTGCTGCGCGGTGCCAACCTATTCGGCATCATCCTAGCCAGTGCTGCGTTGGCTTTCATTGCCTTTTCGCACGCGTAATCCACATGGCTATTGAATTTTCTGCGGACATCCAGCATGACTCCGAGGTATTTCAATTGTCGAGTGGATGTGACTTCATTGCCTTCGATGTTCAGAACAATCTGTCCCGTCTTTCTGCAATTACTAACTAGCATGATCTCTGTTTTTTGGTGAGCCAGCTTGAGCTTTGCCTTTGTCATCCAGCTTTCGACTGTTTCGAATACCTCTATCGTGACCACTTCCACCTCCAACTTTGACGTTCCGGACACCGTGAGAATCAGGTCGTCGGCAAAAGCAATTGTCGTTGCACATCGTGGCAGTGTCAATCGTAACGCCGCGTCATACATTGCATTGGTCCCAATATGGATCCCTGAGGTACTCCAGCCGTGATGTCTACCATCTTTTGTCCTTCCGTGGTATCGTACGTTAGCACTCGTCGTTCGAAGTAGCTTTTAATTATCATGCAGAGGTAATCGGGAACTCTCATGGCATGTAACGCCTTAGCTATCTCCCTCCAGCTTGCGTTATTAAAATCATTTTTAACGTCTATCGTTGTTATAGCGCAGAAGCGGTTCCCGGTCTTTTTTTTCGTTCCCGCCTTGTCGGCAATCTCCATCACTTTCTTTATGGCGTCAATCGTCGATCTCCCTTTTCGAAATCCGAATTGGTAATCTGACAGTCCGCGTTCGCCCTCTGTGTATTTCTTTAGTCTGTTCAGGATTATAGCCTCAAACAGTTTTCCCATTCCATCTAGCAAGCACACAGGTCTGTATGATGATGGCTTACCTGGCGGCTTCCTTGGTTTTGGTATTAGGACCAGCTTTTGTTTTTTCCAGCTATCAGGAAAATGTCCATCGTCAAGGCACTTCTGCATCGTCAGTCTAAACATGTTCGGCTTCGTAGATGTTGTCGTCTTTATAGCTTTATTGGGAATCCCATCCGGTCCTTTCGCCTTGTTATTTTTGGTCTTTTTGGCAGCCATCTGTATCTCTTCTATAGTGAACGATCGTTCTTGTCTATCTTCAGTCTCCTGGTCATAAGGAGTTTGCGGCCATGGGACCTGTTCATGCTGTGGGAATAGCCCTCTCACTATGGCGCCTAGCTTCTCAGGACAAATTTCTTTTGGCACCGATGAGCCTCTAATCAGCGCCATCGCAATCTTGTACACTTTGCCCCACGGGTTCGCATCAGCGTCCTGGCACAGCTTCTTAAGACAAAGTTTCCTGCTATCCCGGATTGCCCGCTTTAATTCTACTTTTGCCTTTCGATGTTCGTCATGCCTCGCCGCCCGTACCGCACCGTCCTTTTTGACCCTCTGCATCCTCCTTCTTGTCTTAAAACAGTCCGCGCGCAAGAGTCTTATTTTTTCGTTCCACCAATATGCTTGTTTTCGTCCTTTCTTCGGCTCTATCCTTCTTGGCTGAGGCAAGGTTGTGTGTTCGAGATAGAGGTTTGGTGTCAAAGGGAAAGTTGTTGGGTTGGGTGTGTAGTGTATCAGGGTGACCGCCGAAATGGCGGAAAATAGGCGGGGACTCAAAAAAAAACTTTTGAAATGTTGTAGAGAAAGTTGAGGGGATCATTTTCGCCCATGGAAGTAGTAGCCGCCGCATGGAAGTAGTAGCGGCGGCTCAAAATAATGCAAAACATTACAATAACAACGAAAACCCTTTTTAAAAGATAAACGTGACGCAAGTCCTCGTCCCTTCTTCCAAAACAACTGATATCAATTTGGGTGACGCATTTTTTTTAATCAAAAGTGAAAATATTTCAAAAGAATTTTGTGCGTTCCGAAGCTGCAAGCGTCACCCAAATTGATATCAGTTGTTTTGGAAGAAGGGACGAGGACTTGCGTCACGTTTCCGTTTTAAAAAGGGTTTTTGTTGTGATAACAAATTACCGGTAATTTTCCATCTTTGTACGCGATAAAAATCCTTCAAAAATTTAGTGTGTGCGCAAGTACGACGAGGTTTAGTTAAAGTACCGATTCCAACTGTGTGTGGAAAAAATTAATAAAGTTTCAAAATTCTGAACATTCACTGCAAAATATTACGCACAGGTGTGGTTTTTGATGAATGTGTTGAAATAGTAGGAGAAGCAGCGCCACAGGCTTTTATTCTGTTTGTGCATATAAAACAGCGGGGACGAGGAGCGGCAGCCCCTGCGATGCGGGGTCTTCGCAGTGTGTGTGGCAGTAGTTGTGGTCGTAGACACTATTGTTGAAGATATTTTGGTATCAAAATAATAATTTTCCATAGACATTTTGAGTCGTAATGACTGCAAAATAATTTCTCAAAATTCATTCATAAAATGAAGTTCTGAGGAATGATGTGGCTGCAAACAAAAATTTCAATTTATTTTGACTAACACTTCTAATAACAATGTTTAACATAAAGTGTATGATGAACGGCTCGATTTCATAAAATAAATGGAAGAATGGAAGCGATAACCATAACATAACACATTAAAGGGTATATGTGATAAAAATATTTGTGGTTATGCCGACCGACCAACGGGCGGTAAATAAAAAAAAAGAAAATCGACTATTCGCCTGTGTGGACAAATAACATTATCATAATTTATTAACGAAATACGAGCATTGCAGGTGTGTTTAATGATACATTGATGTATCTTTTCTCATCAAAGATGGTTCTACCTTTATATTCTCTACAAAAAAATACATCGTGAAAAGTTTTAGTCTGCAGTTCAGACGGTGTCTAGTCTTTCGTTAAAACTTGTCAGCATGATGTCTAACGAACCAAAAAAGTCCTCTCTTGAACGATTGCATCTGTAGTTTCTGAAAGAGGTGATGTGCGAAAGGTAGAGCATCTTCGCATGTTGTATCGATAATACCTCTATGCCCCATTCCACTCAGTGGCGGATTAAGGTTCTCAGCGCCCTGTGCAAAATACCTCCAGCGCCCCTTTATGTGAAAATATCATCACCTAAATCATTTTCGTACTTCTTTTTCAAATTTTCAGCGCCGTTACGAATATCACCGTCACTCAAATCTCCTAGGTTGAAGGTCGAACGGTTCCATTACCTTTTGGTATGGCTCGGACTGCGATTGCAGCTCATTTATTACATAATGCAGCGCTGTATAAAATACTTTAATTCTGAAGTTCTCACGATCATCGAATGAAGTGTCAACACAATTTCCACTTTCGTATTTGGTGTTTCGTTTTGGTTTTCTTTTGCTACAACAGTTAAAGGTTAAATGTTCGTTTTTTGTTTTCCATTCAGAACAACTTTGGATAAAACCGTAGATTTTTCTACAAAATCATCTCGTCTCGTTTCTCAACCTGAGCGATTTGTACAAGGAAACAGACGTTTGAATATCGATTTCGACTCTTTGCAATGACTTACTGACGATATTAGCCTTATGAAGAATGTTGCACCAAAATTTCAGTAGAAGTGGGGTTTCCAGTTTGAAAAATTCATTGTATAATGCTTGTATAATGTATGATGGATTAGATGATTGGAGTCACTCGAGTAGAATTGACGAGCATGAAGCATCGAAATCTCATTGTAAAGCAGCTTTCGATTTCGGGAAAAAACTGACAATAAACTGACTATAAATGATGTCGACTCAGCTTTAGCCCAGCAAGTTATAACACAACAAAATTACATAGTTGCGTGCAGCTTGTATTTAGACCATTAAAACATTTTTTTGATTTAGAAAAATTCAAATTCTTCACATTTAGGTCCACTTTACTTCTCATGAAATACGCTACGAAATCAGAGTCGTTACATCGCCACTTCGTGGGATCATCAAGAATCAGTCCAAATAAATGATGAATTGCTTAAAAATTTAAAAAAGAAATATTTAGGAAGAGCTCTCTAACGCATAAAATGTAAAAGAGGTACCATTTTCCTCATTGATTTCCGTTGCAACAAAGCTTCTCTGATGAGGTACTATTTTTACCTTCAACTGACAAAATGAAGTAAAATTGAGCTTTCAAGACTAGGTTTTTTCACGAAATATGCAATTACCATTTAGTACGAACGTGTCTGCTAAATCGGGGTCGTTTTCACGTGAATTGTTATTCGGATCTACAGTAGACGTTGGAGATTCTTCGTGCAGTTGACTGTCGTTTTCGTCGACTGTTGTTTTTTGAGATCGGAAGAAACTTTAAATTTTTCTGGTCTTATCCAAAACAAGTTTAAGGTCTTCAACTTTTCGGGCCTTACTTCTCCGATTATGATAGCCAGATTACTTTGAGATCGGTTCGGTCATTTTTCGAGATTAAAATTAGCAATACGATTTCGTGTGCTTCAAGTTGTGTATTTAATTTCATTAAATTATATGCCGCGCCGTAAACAATGCGCTATAGTTTTAAATTTGGTAAAACGTACAAGGTTTAGGTTTAGGTTTATTTTAATTTCTTGAAAATACATTTACACCGAGAATTGTTTTAAGTTTCAGTGTGCTTAGGCACTTTAAAGAAACATTAGAGATATTCTTAACATTATTTTAGATTTTTTGAGTTTTGTTGTTTACATTCTATTACTATTTTATTAAATTACGTTTATTTATATTTTTATTTTATTTTAATGTTATTATTATTATAATTTATTTTTAATTTTTCTTATTGTTTTTGATTTCATTTTGTTTTAATATACATTTCTGCATTTGTGTTCATGTGTTTGTTGTTTTAATATTTATGTTACTTAATTAATTATAAAGCCTTTAACTATAAATTTGTTTGGATGGGAGGTGGCGACGTTATGACAGACAACGAGATTACACGAATAGTAGGAGCACAATCATATCTTCAGATCTCAATTTACCCACTTGATATTTATTATGTAATATTAAAAGAATGGACACCATGAATCATTTTAGAGAAACGCTTATAGCTCATATGACGAGGAATTGTTTATATTTATATTTAGCCAGGGTATTGTTGTTCTGACAACCACTCTTTGATCTTCCTCTTAAACAAGTTAAGGTTCATTGTTGTGAACTCAGCCGGTAAGGAATTGTATAAGTCGCTTTCAGCAATTTATAGTGCGTCCTAATTTCGTACGCGTACCAGCATGATACAGTGGCCTGCGATGTCTCGTGTAGTATCTATGTGAGGTTTTCTTCAGCTTAATCGTGTTGTGAGATTGTCCTAATATCGCATCTTGCACATAAGTACAGACGTTCAATTTGTAGAGACTGTTAATGTTCAAGACACCAGGGCAATGAGTTTTAAATAAATCAACAGTACTATGACGTTGGCGTAGTTTACACGCGTGTTTAAGGCATCTCTTTTGTAATGTCTACAGCTGTTTGATACTCTTCTTACTAGCTTTCCCCCAGGTGTCAGTAAGATATACGAGGCGCGAATGCGTTAGTGAAAAGTACATTTTCATTAGAACAGATTTAGGCAGGATGTACTTAAGTTTATTCATCACTCCACTCACCGATGATAACTTTTTGTACAACATCGTAAAATTTTCGTCAATCAAAAGGCCGAGATATTTGTAGGTTGTAACTACTTCCACAACTTCACCGTTGAGAGTAACAGGTTGAATCGCTGAATGACCTTTAACAGTTCTACGGAAATGCATAATTTTCGTTTTCGCCACATTTAAGGTTAATTTGTTAATCGTAAAGAAATCATTAAGCAAGGTCAAGTCATGGCTGATATCAGATACGTTTTGATGAAAGGAGATATTTGAACAAAAGTCGCCGGTGTCGTCTGCAAATAGTTGGATTACACCTTTCAAAGGCAACTTGTAGATGTTGTTGATATACACAAGGAACAGGAGTAGGCCAAGCACGCTTCCTTGAGGTACACCAATGTTAATGTTAACTAAGGGGCTCTGATGGTTTCCGATCGTGAGAAATAGCTTACGCTGACTTAGATAATTCCTAAACAAGTCCAAGGCAACGCCCCGCACTCCTGCAATTTCTAATTTCAATAATAGTATTCTATGGTCTACAGTGTCAAAGGCTTTCGCAAGGTCCAGGAAGACTGCACTAACAACTTTACCGCTGTCTATGTCAGGTAACATCTTGTTAATTAGTTCGTAAGTTGCCGTGTGGGTTCCAGATCTTTTCCTGAATCCATATTGTTTTTTATAAAAAAAAACATTCAATTCGAGAAATTACAAGATTCATTATCGTGAATGTACCAACACAAGATACGGGAATTGGCGTTAAAACTTTAAATTCTTTGCATAAGGTGATTAAAGTTTTTTTTCGCCTGCCGTCTCAGCGCCCCATTTTTTCCCAGCGCCCTGTGCAAGGTAACCGATTTGCCCCAAGGCTAATCCGCCATTGATTCCACTACTAAATTAACAAATTCTTTCATGCTTCATATGCGGTGCGAAAGTAAAAATTTCATCCCATGGGATCCCGTGGGATGAAACTTTTTTTTACTTTCGCACCGCATATGAAGCATGAAAAATATAATACACCACTCGGAGATACTTTCGTACCTCTACCTTGTGTGTAAATAACTAATTCATGACGGACGCGATCACACATTAGGGTGTGCGATAACTGTCACAACTACTCTATAGAAATCAGTGGTTTACAATACGCTTATAAGATCTATTCATTGCTTGTCCATACTGTTTTATTTCCGATATATTGAAAATACGTTTTACAGTTGAATGAAGAAAATGGGGAATACAAATGAACAATCAAATCAAGTGAATGGAGAAATGAAAGAAAGCAGTACGCTGACAACTTTAGATAAAATATTGAAATTGTGCTCTGATTAGGGATTTTCAATATATGAATGAAAAATCAATTCAACGACCCGCAGCAACTTTCCAAGGTAACGTCAAAAGCCTAGCGGAAGTACGGATTTTGAAACCGAACTAGGACACTGTAATCAGTGCCTTTTATAAAGATTTTGGTATGGGAGGGGTTTTCAGTGTGAGAACGTAATAATTTCAACAAGGAGGCCCCAATTTCTATGAAGAAACTCAGTTCTTCATCAATTTTTCTGAAGCAAGCAACTTATTGGTCAAATTTTGAAAATCTGAGCATTCCCGTCTTCTTATTTCATTTTCGGCCACTTCACTGGGATGCACTGACATGGGCCTGGGGTGCACTTTTCCGCTGAAGTTGTATGCCATAAGAGGCCCTGACTGCGATGGCCTTTCACAGCCAATTGTCCACATGGTAAAAATGTTGGCGGACACTACCACGTATCAGCCAAATTTCCTATATACGACTTGACCGGAAACTTTCGTAAAGGCTTAAAAAGTGCTCTTGAGCGTTTTTTCTTCTCAAAAGAGAGGTAAATTATTGATTTATTTTAAAACAATTACATGCAGAAAGAAATCACATGAAATCCTTTTTTACCGTCATCATTCCACTCTAGCCACAAATTATGACGTTGGTATAATTTAACTGATTTTCTACCCAATCCAGCTTACGAACAACCTTTATGTCATATAAAAACATTGATAAATATGGAGCAAATAACAGTTAATTGCAGTCAATTTATTAGAACTTTATGATTATAAGAACTTTACGATGGTAGCAGTCGTGTCAGACACATTTTGCTTGTATCTGAGTCAAACCTTTTTTTTAAATTTGATTTGTTAGTAAAAGAGAGCCGAATTTGTTTCTAGGACGATTGTATAAATCATTTGCTGAATAAAAATCTAAGAATTCGTCTCAAGCTGTGGACGGATTTTAGATTTTTGCAGATTTTGTATCGGACTTCCTCAATGGGTTTCAGATTGTTTTAGTACCTTTTTAGTGTTGCCTCTCAGCCCAATTATTAAGTTGCGATAGGTACTTTATGTTTTTAAACTACCTTTACGTCCGTCTGTGCACCTTTCGCCGGTGAATCACCGATGATTCACCAGGGAATCACCGATGATTTATTGGTGAATCACCGATGATTCACCAGGGAATCACCGATGATTTATTGGTAAATCACCGATGATTCACCAGCTAATCACCGATGATTCACTAGGGAATCATCGATGATTCACCACGGAATCACTGATGATTCACCAGGGAATCACCGATGATTCACCAGAGAATCACCGCTGATTCACCGGGAAATCACCGATGATTCACCAGAGGATCACCGTGGAATCATTAGTGGTATCTCGGTGAAACTGAAACATCAGTGATTCCACGGTTATCCCCCATGGAATCATTGGTAATTCCCCGGTGAATCATCAGTGATTCCCCGGTGAATCATCAGTGATTCCCCGGTGAATCATCAGTGATTCCCCGGTGAATCATCAGTGATTCCCCGGTGAATCATAGGTGATTCCCCGGTGAATCATCAGTGATTCCCCGGTGAATCATCAGTGATTCCCCGGTGAATCATCGATGATCCCCCGGTGAATCATCGATGATTCACCGCTCTATCGCTACTTTCCTATACACATGACAAAGATATATTGGGAATCATTATGTAATTTTGGGTGGAATTGTTTTGATGATTGATGGGGGATTAGCTGCGGCAACAAAATTCATCGCCCGTGAACGGCCGTTTTCTCTACAACTAAAAAATGCTCAATCTAATTTTCAATGGATTCAGAGTTTTTTTTGACGCAGTGGGCGTCAGGGTTGCAAAAAGTTCGCCGAAGGCGCTGGTGTTTAAGAGCAGAGTCCCCTTGCATGCATTACTCCTCATAACAAACACTTTTTGGAGTCGTAGAGTAGGTTAACTCATAATTCAATGACTGCGGCAGATAGACCTCACGCTCACACCGAGGGTACTAATAATGGTCTAAAATGTGTTCGTAACGAGAAACAGCGTAGCCAGTATGAGTAAATAGCCAGTCACGCGCCCACTAGAACATATTTCATCCGAATTTTCATGAAAAATTGTTTTATAAAATGTGTTTTCTGGCAAACCATTTAACATGTTTGTGGAATGAAATGTAAAGACGTTACCAGTTAAATGTTTAGAAAATGTTTAAATTTGAATAGACAAAAGAACAAGAGTTAAACCACCTTCGAGGTGGTTTTCGTGTTTAAATTCCATAAACATGTAAAATATCGTACGCTGTTGCTTGTTGTTGTCGACGATTGGGATTATAGCCCACTCGGGCTACAAACCACTCACTCGTCAAAACAGCAAGTTTACAAGCAAATTAAAATTTCAAAATAAATATCATTAAACATTAAACGCTCTGCAAAATTGCATAAAGAATATCTTTAGTACGATGAACGAAGTACGAAGGAGAGCGAGTTTCATAGGTTCGCTATGGAGGCTGTAACATGGGTTAGGTCGTCTGTAACATGGGTTGTGTTTGAAGTACGATGAATAGTCAAAAAAGCAAAAAAAAAAATCAATGATCGTCAAAGAATTTTGGGGACCGTTCAACCTATCGTCCTATCTTTTAACCTAGTGGTTCAGGCTCTAGGGACTGTAGAGTGAGCCTAAGTGACACTACTCGACCTTCGTCTTAAATAAATATTTCGTTGATCAGTAAATAGAGAAGCTAAAGGTAAAGTAATGCAGTACTTTGAGAAGAACATTTTTGATTATGGAATCATGGGCCCTAGAGCTGGGTCCAACGGTCGACCAAGAGCCAAAAATTTTTTTTTGGTATGTTTTAAAGGAAGTTCTTCTTCTTCTTCTGTAGAACCATAGGTTTCAGAGCCCATGGGTCAATCCCAAGGTCATGAACGTGACGCAGGTCAATTTCATAAGACGCACTTCGGGCGGGTTCTCGACATTACCTTGGGGAAATTTTAAAGCGAACGCTTCTCTATGCTATAACTATTCAGACCTAAAAGAGCGATTTTCGTGCTGATTTCGTAGAGATACACAAAGTGTCACGGCATTGTTTTGGGTGATAAAAACGTTAAAGTAGAGCTCGCCGATCTTATGATTTTCTTAAGAAATCTCACATGTGTAGTGAGGTTCTGCACTGTTCACATTTCATTGCTTCACAAGTGAACAAGTTGTGCTAGTTGCGAGGTTCCAAAGAGCAAGCAGTGGTAACATTCTGAAGATCAATCAGAACACTCATTTGAATGTTTTAGTCTAAAATTATTTATCTAAACTGACGAAAACATTCAGTTGTTCAGCTGCTCCTACGTGTTCAGCTACTGCAGCCCTTACCTTAATTCACTTGTCCGTTCGGCACTGTTTACTGAGAGAAAATTGACATAACGTTTACTAAAATCAAAAGTAGAATGAAGAAAGAGTGATTATGATGAAAATTCAGATATAAAAATGCTTGTTCTCATATTCTTTGGCGGTAATCAGCGAGCTTGCAGCCGGATCACACCTCTTATTCCACCTGTGCACGCAATCATAATGATCGATTGCTAAAGTATCTAGCCGGTGTGGATTGAAATCGATGAAATACGTTTAGACATTAAGATTGTACTATATTATCGTGACACTTTGTGTATGAAGCACCGACCCTCAAAAACAACGTTTCGATTACTTTTTCAACGATATCTTTGGTAGGTTTTGACCGATCCCAATCCCAAAATCACTCTTCCGAGTACCTTTCAGGATAAAGAAATTGAGAAAATAATATAAGTTTGCTTTAGCAGTTTTTGAAAAGAATTAGTTTATTTCAGTTGACAAGATTATTGCACAACTTTTTCCACTCAACTTCGCGTTGAAAAATTGTCAAAATAAAAAATGGTAAATTTCAAACTTTTCTAACTTTTTAAAAAAATTTGCTTTAATTTCCAACGGGAAGTCTTGAGGGATTGCAGAGACACGCATCACTCCCGCAGAGATTGCAACATTGAATCCATCACGTCGGGGTCACCAATTTGGGGATGCGCTTGCCGGGGAAATATATATTGCAATGAAAGATTTGGCGTTCAGATATAACAATGATTTATTTACAAAATGTACAAAGTTTATTGATGCGTTCGCTATCAAAGTTCCGAGTAGACTGATTCTACGTAACTCGTTGAACATTGAATGTTCCTGCCGAGGTGATGTTTCACCGGCGGTGATGGATTCAATGTTGCAATCATTGCGGGAGTGATGCGTGTCTCTACAGGATTGCAAGCAGAAACCATACCAACACAAAAAAAAATTAATTTGCGTGTAGAAACTTATTTCGCTAGAATATGAAAGTCAAGATTCTTGAAAAAAATACACTAGCAGCTGAGAACACTAAGGTTATTTTCAATGTTTTCAAGCAAATGACATTCTATTTTCACGTTCTAAACAACGTTTCTTGAAAAATAATTTTAGGATTCCGATGAGAAAATTGAAATGTCAAGTCTCTGGTATCTATAGGGGACGAACAATTTTTTTTTCAAATTCCTCGAATTTTTTCGCACTTGTTTCTCTGTAGCGGTACCGATGCGCCCGTGACGCAAGTCCCCATACGTACAAAAAATTCAAAAATTTTTTTTCGAAGACTTCGGGACCATATATATAAGCTAAGTTTTGACTTTTTCGTACCCCCTTAGACCTAGTTTTTCGGATAATACGTAAAATTTTGATTGAAATCGACATTTTACTCATTAGGAAATCGTCATTTTCCATACGAAATGTGCTATTTCATAGAAGCCAAAGTTCATGCAAACATCCTACGTTAGTTCCTTGGTTAGTTAGTTAGTTTTAGGGCCATTTGTATGGAAACCGACTTTTTTGGCTCGTGCTCGAAAACGACTCGATAACTTTTCTTGAGATTTTGCAGGGACTTTCGGATGGGCATTCTACGCCGTATGAAATTTTAAAAAAGGGTGGCGGTACCTACCGACCTCGTTTGGGCGCCAGGGCTCTTAGAAGACGCCATATAAAGCTCATATGTATGTGTTTGTGTGTGTAATGTGTATGGTAGCACATTTTGTATGAGACAAGGCTGGGTGTTTGAGATAGAGGTTTGGTGTCGAAGGAAAAGTTGTTGGGTTGGGTGTGTAGTGTGTCAGGGTGACCAACAAAATGGCCGACGATGGTGGTATGGGACGGAGTTAGGGGGAAAATTGATTTTTTTTAAATTTTTTTTTGTTGAAGATATTCAGATTTAGAAAATTTTTTTCGCCGGAAAACTTTTTTCGACGATTGTTTTTCCCCGAAATTTTTTTTTCGCTTCAAATTTTTTTTTGCTCTGAATTTTTTTTTCGCTGAACGTTTTTTTTTTTCGCTGGCAATTTTTTCGGCCGGAAATTTTTTTCGCCGGCAATTTTTTTCGGCCGGAAATTTTTTTCGCTGAAAATTTTTTTTTGTCGGAAATTTTTTCTGACGGAAATTTTTTCCGCCGGCAATTGTTTTTTCTTCCAAAACTACTGATATCGCAACAAAAGCCCTTTTTAAAAGGGAACTGGGACGCAAGTCCTCGCCCCTTCTTCCAAAACAACTGATATCAATTGGGGTGACATGAAATTTTTGCGTATGAAATCTGAAAGCGTAGAAAAATTATTACATTGGTGGGTTTGGCATTTGTAACGCATTTTTTTGATCAAAAATGAAAAAATTCCAAAAAATTTTTGGCATTTCAAAGTTGTAAGCGTCACCCCAATTGATATCAGTTGTTTTGGAAGAAGGGGTGAGGACTTGCGTCACGTTTCCCTTTTAAAAAAGGTTTTTGTTGTGATAGTATCTTACTTATCAGGTAAATGAACCGTTTCTCTTCCATGTTCTGTATACTATTTTATGCTAGACGAACAAAAAGTCAGATTGCGAGGACAAAACACGTAGGGAAATAATAGACAGTTGGGAAATAAATGGCAGGTGGAAATTAAAGTAGGGAAATAATTGACAGGTGGGAAATAAAGTTAGGAAATAATTGGCAGGTGAGAAATAAAGTAATTCTAAATTATGTGAGGAAGACTGACGTTTTGTGTCCGTCTACGCATAAAAACAATTTCATGAAGGAGTAGTAAAATTTTGACGAATCTGAAGAACGAAAAATCCACAATTTATTCAATCCATTCGTCAATTATTTTGTGAATTGCGAAAATGATAAAAGGCAACAAGATACCGTTGAGGTGAGATCATTATTCGCATCGGTTTTTGAGAATCAATGTTTTGCAACAACACAATAGGACAAAATATTTCAAACCATTTGATGGAATTTAATATTTTGCCCCATTGAGGGTTTGTGTATGAGTTAAATGATGTTATAAAGTGAAGAGCTTTCAGACAATGTGTACTAAAATTTCCTTAAAGGAAAAATCGGAAATAAAATAAAATATCTTATTCTACCAGTCAGTCATTGCGCAGCTCTTGGACAGTTAACGTGTCCTATTCCTAACGTCGGAAGAGAATAAAAATAAATTTATATTGTCTGTAATATCGAACGGGTTGAAGATGTAAATCGTGCTTTTTACTCGTAAAAAAAATAGAAAAAATTAACATTTACATCGAACAAGAATTAATTTTATATCCGTGTGACATTGTCATTATTACGATATGTTAAATTAAAAGTCAACTGTTAAAGAAGATAGTATGTCATCGTTTCATTTAAAGTTAAAGATTGTGGAAACATAGTCAACGGTAATCGGTCGGGAAATAGGCTACAACTGTCTTCTTGTTTCAGTTTTTCGGCATATTTCTCATGAGAATTTTTGAATAAACGTCGGTTACAAATTCAGTTAATTTGTTTGTTTTTTGTCGGTATAACTATTTTATGATATTTTTACGACACAAAATGTATGTTTTTTTATTACTTTTTTAATTTTAAACTTCAGACTGTTTTTCAAATATTAAACATCTTTTGACATGACAATTTTGTTAGCAAGTTATTTCATGTCGAAAAGTTGAAAATTTATTTACTTGTGGTAATACGTTCTCCACAAAACTTTTTCAATAAGCAGCAAAAAAAGTTCAAATGTAAAACATCTAAAGCTATGTAAGATAGTTGATAGAGTTCAATTAGAAAGACCCTCTGCCGTGTAACCAAAACCCCTTCATGTCGCTTAATATTTTACTTTCATCGCTTTGACTCTGTATTTCGATCCCGAAAATTTTGTTATAAAGCAATTTTCAAAGTCGAATGCATTGTAAAATTCTCAAGCGCGCTACATTGATGTGTCAAAACCATAAGACTCCTCAAAAGTGAATTTCTAAAACCGACTGAAAAATTAATTTACAAAATAAAAAATTATTTTGTTACTCCACCAAATTAACATGAAAATAATTCACATTCAGATTCAAAGGTAGACATAAATTATGCAAACTTTTACATTATAAATGAGTTTTCTTTACTCGTCCATCATTTTGAGATCATTTCATTAATGAAAATAATTTGAATTCTCAGAAGAAAACTTACGTCACACTGTTGTTGAATTTTACTTAAGTTTAGCGGCGTGACATTTTTTAAGTTTTCTTTGATTAATTTAAGAGAAAATTAGTTGACTTTGACTGTAAGGTTGTTGAGAACACGTCGCAAAAATGTGAGCTGTTAACTTTGCGATGTTTTGCAGGACGTCATCTTGCGATAAGAGTGAATTAATTGATTACTATGCGAAAATAATATTCAATTACGAAATATAGAATTTCAAAGTTGTTCAGACCTCCGTATTCATCTGTGCTCAATCCTGATTCATCTATTACCTGTCTGATACCTGATTTAAAGTAATTGTTCATTATCGCAGCAGCATCTCTGCCGTAATTTGCATAAGAAACTTAGTGAATACTTTTTGAGAGAGAAAATAGATGTAATTCTCTCTTAGGTTTGAATCACCATTTTTTCAGATATCTTTCCAGGAAGGCTAGATCGCTATTCAGTGCTTCCTCACAGACTTCGAAACTCTTCGATTGAGCCGCAAGTGCGTTGTCGTCCACATACATAAATTTTCTGCTATTTGTGCTGGGTATGTCGGCTATGTAAAGGTTAAAGAAAAGGGGCGCAAGTACAGATCCTTGTGGAAGGCCGTTTCGCTTTTTTCGTCATTAATATGCACGACGAACTCTCTGTTGCTTAGCTTTTCGCTGACAAGACCAATAAACGAATTGCAGGGAATTACCTTGATAAGTTTGTAGAGCAGTCCATGTATCCACGCGGTATCGTACGCTGATTTCAGGTCAATGAAAGTTACAGTCATTTTCAAGCATTTTTCGAAACCGTTTTCAATAAATGTTGCCAGTGCCAACACTTGCTTACAACAGCTCCTTTTGTTTCTGAAGCCTGCTTGATCGTTCGGTATTTTTTCATCTACCACGCTTCGGATTCGATTGTATAAAAGACGCTCCAGCAGCTTAAAGAATGTGCTAAGCGTTGCTATTGGACGGAAGTTTGCCGCTATATCACCAGTCTTCCCAGGCTTTAGTAACGCCACCACTTTTGTTTTCTTGAGTTCGAGTGGAATTCGCTGAGTACTAATGACGTTGCTGTAAAACCGTGTGAGCCAAAGTTTCGTGTTTTTTCCGCAATGCGTAACGAATTCGGGGAACATCTCATCCGAGCCGGCAGCCTTGCCATTGACAACTAAACGGTCTCGTAAATTCTGTCCGTACGGTGGCACATTTTCGAAGTAGGTGTAGGTTTCGTTTGACATTCTTTTTCGTCTTTTTGTCTATTTTTGTTCTGGACAATTTCATTACTCTGTTTGCTATGGTCTTTGGCTTGATTTTAGGTTTCGGTTTAGCTCCTGAGTGGCTAGCTCCGATACGTCGAAGTAATGACCAGGCTCTTTTGCTAGAATGTTTGAAATCCATACTTTCTACTGAATCCATCCATCGCTGTCTTCTCGCATTATCAAGTATCGCCACTCGCCTCAAACTCATTATAGATTCTGGTACTTTCCTCGGTCCAGCATGGAATGAACTCCTTTCTGAAACTACGAGGGATACATCCTTTTGCCGTATTCTTAACGATTTTTATGAATTTATGGTAATTGTCAACTTCCGGCTTGATACAACTCAATGCTTTTGTCAATTGCTTAAAATAACAAAAAACAAAAAACATTTATTTCAGAGCTCTGTGCAACTGATACAAATTATCTATCTATAGATACTCGTCTAGCCTTATAGTTACACACATAACGCGACAACAAAAATATTGAACACGTAACGAATTTAAAACATACCTCTTTCGGAATCTATGATTCCATCGACGGGAGACGATACACTAAAGATGTCGTCGTATGTTCCTTCGTACATTTTTTTCAGAAATACACGTCGTTATTTTTCCGAATATTTAAAACAATTAGAATCCACAGCATCGTTTACGCAATGCCGTTTCGTTGATATCAAATAAAAGTAAATTGTCGTTACACACAAAATTTAAAAAGTGCACTGGTCAGTGGTGGCGGGCGAATATTCATGAGGTTGTCGTTCTTGTGTTTGTCTATATAATACGATCACAACAAAAACCGTTCTAATATTCTAATATCTGTGTGGGAAGTCATTTAGAACCTTTCTAGTGACATGTAGTGGGACACCTTCGCTGTTTCTAGTCACAAGGCATAGACCAGGATTTGTTTCTGACTGCCATCTTGCTGACTTGAAGGTTCCTCTCTCCTTGGCGTCGAAGAACAAGAACAAATTTTCTCGCTCCAACCATTTTGTGAGTTTCGCACCGTTCTCGTCGGTCTGTCTATAGCTCCATTTGGTATGGGGGCTGTTGAAGTCACCGTCTGTCACTGCTGGGTGAGTGACCCTTGGCATTTCTGCGTCTGACCAGACAGATTTCGGTGGCTTGTACATATTGAGAACTGTTACGTCACTCACCCTTGCTGTGATGCAGGATATATCGCCTCTAAGACGAATCCTCATTAAAAAAATATCCGTCCGTCTGTCGCCGCGATATCTTGAGTAAAACTCAACCGATTTTCGATAACGTTTTCTTCCCTGAAAGGTAATTAAAAAATCTTTTACGGGATTGAGTCATGGCACTGTCGGCCGAAGGGTCCCCGAATAAGGTCGTTTAATTGGTTTTTGGTCTTTTGTACATAACTCGAGTAAATCTTTTCCGATTTTCATAAATTTTTTTTTGTTTGGGCGTGCCTGACATTCTATGAAAGGAAGTTGCCAGCGCCCTAGCACTGAATCTCTACTAGGGCCCGTTTTTTCTACATAAATCGGGTAAATCTTATCCGTTTTTCAAAAACATTTTTTTCTGAAAGACAATCAGAAAATTAATGACAAGATTTAGGCAGAATCGGTCGACAACTTTCGAAGTTACGGTCGAAAAAGTGGTCAAAAACGTGGTTTTTTGAAGGTTGGTGGACACTTTTCACTTATATCTCTGCGAAATTAGAACGGAAATCGCTCTTCACGGTTTTGAATGAAAGATGAGGACATCAGAAAGTCACGAAAGTTAAATTATTGAAAATATGTTGAGTGGTTGGCTATACTGTCCTTAGCATGAGCCAAACTCACACCACGCAACCCTACACGATATTTGTCATGAATATTCCTTTGATAATGAGGTTTTTTGTGCAGTGTTTTAGAGAAAAAGATGCGAACTTTTTTGTCCATGGAAGTGTGGGTCAGAGGCCTCTCCTAAGTGCTCTAGGTCTTTTCTGAGTTCTGGGCTTATTTTAAGGGTTTGGAGAGGTCTTTACCTCCGTTTCTTCGTACATGTTTTTCAATTTTGCCCTTTCGGCAATTTCCAATCCAATTTAATGTGCACGTAATTGCATATACTTAAGAGTTCAGGCAACATCTATTCTGTTTGTCACATCTATTCTAATGCGTACGGGTCCCTTGGATATGTTTTATTTAAAACGAACACTTTAGAGGTGAGAATGACGCCTTGATTTTTAAAAAAAGAGGTTTTGATTTAAAGAAATCATTTAAAAACGAACATTTTTGCCCGCAAATGTAGGCTGCAACTGATTTACAAATATATGAAATATATGTACAGCGATACTTCGTTTATCTGCCAATGTAGAACGAAATACTCTTTAATCGGATAATCGAAATTTCACTGAAGAACAACAAGCGAGAAATTGGACTTTTTTAAGTAGGTGCGGGAGACCGCCTCGAAAAAAGCTTCCAGTTACGGCTCTGGATATCAGGGGATGTTTCGTAAGATCGTAATAAAATACCGACAGAATAAACAGATGCTCCTAATCAAGAGATGCAACTAAAAACCTCATCGTCCGAACAGCCAGCGCTTTAAAACGATACGCTCTACGCTCCTTTTGACGGTACGATAATTCCAACGATTACGATTCGTCGATCATGCATGCGTCGATGTATTGTAAACGATATTTCTTGTGTTGTGTTTGGTTGAAATTACTGTACCGTTCAAAAATAGCGTATCGTTGGCGTTCGCTAAGAATGTAGCGTTTAACAAAACTTGTCGAATATCAAAGTTTCACACTTCCATAAAAAATTCGTAACTTCCGGCTTTTCCTTTGTTTCAGTGTAAAAACTTGTATAAATTTTATAAAACAAAACAAAACCTATAAATGACATGCATGATTCATTCATGATTTTATACAACCAAGGCATTTTGATGTCTATTTGTTTTCGAAATTTTTCGATGACCTATAAGCGATAAACAATATATTTTTATCCACTTCTGCTTCTATTATTTAAGGTATTCAAAACTTTTGTCAAGGTATCCATTACATATCGATAAATATTCTGTCCTTATATACATGTCAAGTATACCACGGGGGAAAGAAATCTTGTCTCACACATTTCCATTCCCATATATTTCTTCCCATTTCCTCATTATATGCTTCTTTCATTTCCTTGTATTCTCTTATAATTGTACTTTTCCTTTCTACATCCACCAATTTCGACAGACCCTGTCCCCCATTCCCTCGTGATATTTCCCCCTCAGATTGTGCATTTTTTCATTTCATTCAAGTCTGGCGGAGGTAATCTTCTCTTTTTTTTCTACTAATTGAAATTCAGCTCAGAATGCAATCACCTGATTATTTCCACACACGAATGAGCCTAAGTTAAATATTTCGAAAAATTCAATTTTGTCAATAACATTAATTTCACCGTTCTGGAGTAGCTACGGGCTCTGCGGGCGAGTACCTATATTTTTCTTTCTTTGGTATATATCCGACCAAGGTTTGAACCATTGGTAGGTAAATTGATGAAATATTTTGCAGAGCAATTTATCGTCAGTCGACTGCGATAAAGTTAATAAAAACTAATATCCGGAAGAGAAATAATATATGTCAAGTGTAAAAATTGCTATTCAATGCAAGTTGAAATGCGGTTTTGATATAGTTTTGCTTATGTAATGAGTTTTTATTTGGAAAGGAGATGAAGTTATTTGATCGATCTCCTCTTTTTCATTCTTGTCATCCATTAGAGAATAAACACTTGACTAAAAGAAGATGCAAAGTTTTGCAAGGTCGTATTATTCTAAATCCATCATATAAGATTGAGCTGCCGTTAAAAAACCGAGCAGTGAGCGTCACCCAGTCATTTAACGGTTGATTTCCATACAATTTCCAATAAACTTCAGTCCGCATATACCCGCTGAAAAAGTTATATTATAAAGCCAGATTATAGGTAGA
Source organism: Pseudolycoriella hygida (assembly GCA_029228625.1). NCBI lineage: Eukaryota > Metazoa > Arthropoda > Insecta > Diptera > Sciaridae > Pseudolycoriella > Pseudolycoriella hygida. Next base: position 128,690,285 of record CM055406.1, read on the forward strand.
TACTGACTTGTCAGGATACTCAATAAATTAAACGAGCTTTTTGTTGTTTTGTTGGTTTTTATGTTGTTTTGAAGTTGATGTTCTATGGGGCGACTCTTTCGCAAATTTCTACAAATCTGCAGGCATCATGAGTGGTGTTGCTAATCGGTTCTGCCACCGATACGCGTGTCCTGATGCCTTGATAAAGTCTGATTTACCAAAAGTTTGGTATTATTTGGCAACAAAACCGATGAATTGATGCAACTAAAAGCAGCAAGCACTGTTGGAAAAATAAAACAACAATTTTCCAACTGTGCTTGCTGTTTCGTTGTTTTTAGTTGCATCACTTCATCGGTTTTGCTGTCCAATAATACCAAACTGTAGGTAAATAACACCTTATCAAGGCATCAGGATTGGAGCATCCGGTGACAAGAACCGATTAGCAACACGACTCATGGTCTGCAGATTTGTAGAAATTGGCGAAAGAGTCGCCCCATACAACACCAACCTCAAAACAACAGAAAAATCAACCAAACATCATAGAAACAACAAAAAGTTTGCACAAAAGAATCAAACAGCTGGAAGGGATATTCTCCCCGCACTTATCATAGACTGCTACTTCTACCTATTGAGAATGAAACAAAGTATGTAGGGCGTGTTGCCCGTTTGATATTCATGTTTATTCTGACTTTATTCATCACATTCGTCTCGTATTTATACTCAATTCATGGCTCACTAGGCTATTTCTTTTTAATTCAAACGATTCGTGTTACTTTGATTGTCCATTCTTTGTAGAGTAGAAACATGGCAAGATTCAACATTCTCCCACTATTTTTACTCTGTAAAAATACCAGTTCCTTGAACTATTTTGCTCCAACCAAATTGTTGCATCTTTGGCCAACCAAACGAAATACCGTGAACATTTCCGAGTTAACTGTTGACCAACTCCTCGTTAACATTGACCAACTTCCTCGTTCACTGTTGACCAACTCCTCTTTAACATTGACCAACCAAACGAAACACCGGGAAAATTTTCGAGTTAACTGTTGTCCAACTCCTCGTTAACATTGACCAGCTTCTTCGTTCACTGTTGACCAACTGCTCGATAACATTGACCAACTTTTCTTGTCAACTCTCGTACCATTTGTACGGAAGTAAAAATTCCCTTTCTTCAGCTACGATTGTCTCGGCCAATTCACAAAATCGATGAAAACTCGACCCATTAAGGCTGTTGATTACCACTCGACCAACTAATGGAACCATTCATGTGCTGTCGATGACCACTGACCAAACCAATCTTTGGATGCTGACCAAACCAACCTTTGGATGCTGACCAAACAATCGATAATTGGATGCTGCCAAATTCTATTGACCAAACCAAACTCTCGAAAAGATGCACAGAAATATTGCCAATACTTTTGCTGCTCAAACGTTTGCCACTCACTTTTGCCTCACATGCTTCTGAAGCTCATACTTTTGCATAGACAATTCATCCAATGCTTTGACCAGCACTCCAATGCTTTGCCGCTGGGTAACGATCCAAATTCGTTGACAACGCCCAACGCTATGTTGTTAACCAACCCAACGAAACGATGATTATCTTCGAGATGCTGCTCCTATCCGACTCTCTTTCCAATGATGATCCCTTTCGACGTTTTTCTGTTGATCAACCATTCAATTCGTTGACCAACCAAAATCGATGACGTTACTCGTGCTCTTCAATTTACACGCGCCAACGATGAACAATTTTTTGAGAAGTCGTCCATCCGACTCTCATTCTGTCATATCAGTACCTAGAATCTGGCCTTATGACAACTGTCGTCAGTGGATAGATCAGCCTGCTGCAAGGTTAATATTAAATAAGGGATCGTCCATAAATGACTTCTGCTTTTAGGCCGACGGGGAGGTATAAGGAAACAAACGGATTGTGACAGGGTCTGAGGATACAAGCTTAATTCATGTCGCAACCATAGAATCAGAAAATAGTCCCTAAGCAGACTCTATTTTCGAGAAAATATTTCCTTGATTTTCGTAAAAAAACCACGAAAATTTCGAGAAAATCAGAAAAATTTCGCGAAAACCAAGAAAATATTTGCACGAAAATAGGCTCTGTCACTTAGTATTTGAATTCAGAAATCTGTTTCAGTTGCCCTTCATTCAAACTACACAAGACGCATCCTTCTGAGACCTTGTCCATGACAAAACTTATCTTTATCCCGTACTACACACATGTGACATTCACTTTATATAACTTTACATCCCACACAATCACAGCCATCTCCGTTCTGAAATAAAATCATATCAATTTGAAATGAAAACCTTTTTAATGACGGCAGTTCAATGCTTTCATCCATATGGGTCTGTCATGGCATCTTACTCATAAATTATAATGTTTGAGTTTGTTTATGATTTTTTTACACAATTTCTGACAATCAAAACATGACGTCTGTTTTGGGGTCGAAGGGTTGGTTAAGACAGACAGAATATGACACTTCCACGGATCCTAAATAACTTCTTCACAACAAAACCTGAAGTTTACATTACGTAATCACAATTTTGGGCATACTTTGGACCAAATGTATAATCGAACCTTCACCTATGCTTACCTATTTGAGTGTTGCATGCTTTCAATTTCTGACTAGAAGTTCTCACAGGTTCTTATCGGTCCTTATTTATCGAAAATCGAGCGTTTCATGATGTGAATTCTTTTAACTTTTTTTTGTAAAAGTGTCATCTGTCCATTTTTTCAATAATGCAACTCTGCCAATATAACAGGCCTCATGAATCTGCAGCGCAGTATTCAATTGATTGATAAATGATAAGAAACTTGAGAACTTGGCTGTCACTTGTATCCTGCTGTTTTTATTTCTCGTAAAAAAGATGTGTTTCCTCTTGTGGTTTTATACCACCGGGAATGTGTTTCCAATTGAAATTGAGTTTCATGAATTTTCGATACAATCACACTTGAAAATAAAATACTGCCAACAAAGGTTCAATTTTTACTTTAGAAATCATAAAAATAAATTGAACAATAAATATGTTTCGAAGATATCCTATCTCTTATAACTTTTTTTTTATTAAATAATTTTCATTTGATGTTGTTTCAACTTTAATTTGAGAAAAGTCAAACGAAAAGTTTTAGAACGATTTTTAGAAATAATGTTACGTAATTAACGTACATAAATAGGACACTAATTTCACTCACAAAAACAGAGCTACAAATTAGAACATCATCACTCCTTCGATCCCGCCATTTATCTGATTTTTGTCACTTCATAGTATAGAAGGGAATTCTTTCTTTGAACTGATAGAAATTCAATTGGGGGTGACATCCTTAAGTTTTTCGACAAAGTCAATTGGCAGCAGAGCTATCGTGTACGTTCTAAATGAATAAATTAACTCTTTTCTTCAAAGAACTTAACCGTTTCAATGCCCTCCAAAACTGAAAAAATATACAACATTTTCAGGTTGCCATCCATAGGTATTTTGCTTTATAGAATACCTTAATTATGTAATTTCAATGAAAAGCTTGTATGCATTTGGAAGAGAAAATCGAGAGTTATAGAAATTGAGTACAATTCGCTCTTGAAATTACCTTTGTTGGTTTCATGCTGATGCTGATATGTACGTCTTTATTAGAGAAATATATTCAGTTCTTGTTAGAATACTCACTATTATGAACACTCACTAGCGAGATGCGTCGAGTTGCATCTAGATGTGTGCTAAGCTGCAGCGATGTGGTTCCATGGTGCATCGATGTGTACCGATATGTACCAAGGTGCGACGATGCGTATATCGAGTTCTACCAGGGTGCATCGATGTGAATTAAGGTACATCGATGTGTACCAGGGTTCACCTTGATGTACCAATTTTCATCGAGGTGTACCAAATTGCATCGACGTGTACCAATGTGACTCTACGTGTACCATGGTGTATCGAAGTGTGCCATGGTGCATCGACGTGCACCAAGGTGTATCTACGTGTACCAATGTGCATCGAGGTGTCCCATGGTTCATCGAGGTGTGCCAATTTGTATCAGGCTGTACCAGCTACACCGAGCTTATGTTTTATATTATATATAGAATGATTTCGGGGACACATAATTTGGGATCCGTTCAACAGATTCAAAAAAAAAAAACTGACAGGTAACGGAGACGGACTTATAGGCCTAAGAAGATTTATCTACGCCTCTTTGTCATGAGTGCGATGACTTGAAACGCATGAACAAAAAACAATTTCTCAACCATTTCGCATCGACACACTTTGAAAATCTCTCTATTTATACGCACCCTCCCTTCTAAATACAAATATACATATCGACAAAAATAAACTTTCGATGAACATAAGTCATTTCAAACGGAATGAATTCAAGATAACAGGTTTTGTCTAACATCAAATTATCTGTCGTAAAGGGTGTCTTAATATTTAATTTCACCATCAAATAACGATGCCAGTGTTTCTTGTTTATCTAATAAACATCAAGTTGAATAACAGCGAAAGGCTAAACTTTTGATTTACTCATTACTCATGGGCAATCATTAGTCATGGAGGGCGTTAAAAACACATACACTTAATGGATTCGTTTTCTCACCCCCTCCACCGTAAATCGAATTCAACCAAAAATGTTTTGCAACACTTTCCATGGTTTGTAGCAATTTTCATTTTCAGTTGAGCGAAACTTTGACTCAAGTTTTATTAATAATTTATTTAATTACGAAATGAACATATTAATGACACATTTAAAGTGAATTAAAAGACATTGAATGTAGATAATGATGATGGAAATCAAATGCTTCATTGTGCTTCATTTAATTTAACGTAAAAGTGAATTCTTTTGGGGCTTGTGTTCGAGACCCGAAGAACCGGGATCTCAGTATGGATGACGGATCTAAGAAAAGTGAAAAGGCAACAACATCGTTATCTATCGACCGGGCGGCATTTTTAATACTTCGTGTGAAAAAGGCGTTTAAGAAGAAGCGGCAACAACGGAAAGACAGACAGTAAGTGCATATTATATTTTGTAAATTTGTGGTTTAAATATAAAAACAAATGTTTTGCTAAAATGTTTTATATGTTGACTTGATGGTTACATTCATGAGTCTATGTTTGGATTAGTTGTTTTCTTTATGTACATTTTCCATGTAAAATATTCTTTACGAGTTTTCGAAGATACTTTGCGTCGTACTGTATCTACTTAAGTTAAAATTATACGATTTGCTCAAAGAATTCACACAGAAAATGTAATGAAAACATACGCAAGAGAATAGACTTGTCAAACTTGTAAGTATATGAAATTACGTCCACATGGGATTGGGAAGTACCGAAAGGATTTTGAAAAACCGTCCGAGGCTACTACCCCTACAAAACATCCAAAATTTTCAAAAATACGTATCAGAATAGATGCGGCAAACAGAGTTGATGTTACGAAAAGACTGGAACGTATTTAAGTAAATATTGCGTTCACATTAAATTGTATTGGAAATTGCCGATAGAGCAATATTGAAAAACCCGTTCGAAGAAACAGTGTAAAAAAATTCTCCGAGCGCAC
>CM055406.1:128700851-128743125 GCA_029228625.1 Pseudolycoriella hygida
TTGCCTGTAGCTATTACATTCTGCTAAGTCCATCGCACTCTGATTGTCGCACAAGATTAGGCAAGGTTCATTAAAGATAGGGTTTAGCTCTCCCCCAAACTGCTTCAGCCAAATCGCTTCTTGAACGCAAGCTGATAAAGCCATATATTCGGCTTCGGTAGATGAAAGGGCAACAGTTGGTTGTAATTTGCTAAACCACGAAACAGCCCCATTCGCTAGTGTAAACATGTGACCACTACACGACCGGCGGGTGTCGGGGTCTGATCCCCAATCCGAGTCGGTGTACCCAATCAGTTTTTCGTTGCCGACTTTGGAATATCGTAGTTTGTAATCGGCCGTTCCCTTTAAATATCGAAGTATTCGTTTTACCGCCACCCAATGCGACTTCCGATGGTTATTGTTGAACCTGCTGACGCTGTTGACGGCAAAAGCGATGTCTGGCCTAGTTCCCTGTACCAAATACAACAAGCACCCAACAAGCTCTTGATATGGAACTCCCGTAATAAACCCGTTATCTTTACCGTCCATCGAATTCATTGACAATTTTTGACTAACGTCGATTGGAGTTAGCACAGTATTACAATCCTCCATCCCAAATCGCTTTAGAACATCTCCAATGAAAGCTGACTGATCCAATCCGATCCCATCCTCCATGTACGTTATACGAATTCCAACGCAGTTTTTTGCTCGTCCCATGTCCTTCATTTTAAATGAAGAGTTTAATGAATTTTTTAGTAGCTTCAAAGTATTTTCGTTTTTCCAAAAGATAAAAATATCGTCCACCCAATTTGCCAATAGTAAGTCTAAACTTTTAGTGACGAAAACACACGGATCCATTTTACATTGACTGAGCCCAAACGACTTTAGAGATTTTACTAATTTTAAGTTCCAAACTCTACCTGACTGCTTTAGACCATTGATTGCCCGATTTAGCTTACAGACACGATTGGATCCATCATCAAAGCCCTCCGGTTGTTTAAGATAAATCTCTTCAGTTAGGTCGCCTTGCATGAACGCAGTCACAGCGTCCATTTGATCAACTTTCAAATTCATTTTGACGGCCAAAGCAATGAAGAGTGTCGGACAACGGGCGAATAAGTCTCTACATAATCAATTCCATATCGCTGCGAGCAGCCTTTGGCAACTAACCTAGCCTTATGACGAACAATGTTACCGTCGTTATTTCTTTTGATCTTGAACACCCACATTGAATTAACCGTTTTTCTTCCAGGTGGCAACTCGACTAAATTCCACGTGCAATTTTCGTTGAGTGAACTTATTTCTTCCTCCATCGCAGCTCTCCACAAATTCGCATCATTTCTCGACATAGCGTCTTTTACACAAAGAGGCTCTGACTCACAAGGAAGTATTTGTGTTGGAAAGGGTACATTTCCATCGAACTGATTGTACCTCGTGAAACAGGACAAATCACCAGGGTCATCAAAACTCGGTACATAATCAGGGTCTCGCATCGTATCATCGGCTTCCGAAAAAGTAACATCACTTTCTTCAGAACTTGATGAAATATTTATGATCGACTCGTTTGGCTCATCATCCACAGTATCGTTCAATTGAATATCATTAACAAAATCATCCGAATTAAATGAAGAAATAGTGTTCACGGTCGACTTATCCTTAGCCCCGTCTCCAGTTTTGCTACATGGAACAAATTGTTGATTTAATTGGTCATCAATATGTATTACCTCTTTTAAGAAAATGACGTCGCGGCTGACGAACAATTTTTTTGATTTTGTATCGATGCATCGGAATCCTTTTTGCTCACCGTCATATCCAACGAAGATCAATTTTACGGACTTTGAGTCCCACTTCCTGCGTTTCTGCTTCGGTACATGAACCATGACTTCCGATCCAAATAATTTCAAATCACTTAGGTCCACCTTTCGCCCACTCCATACCTCTTCAGGCGTTTGATTTATGAAAGCTGCACACACTGACCGGTTAATTATATAGACTGCCATATTTGCTGCCTCGGCCCAATACGATTTGTTTAATCCAGCGTCAAATAACATGCACTTAGAGCGTTCAACAATTGTCCTATTCATCCTCTCTGCAACTCCATTTTGTTGAGGAGTATACACAACCGTCCGCTGATGATGAATACCGTTCGCTTTGCATACATTTTTGACTTTATTTGAGCAAAATTCTAATCCATTGTCGGTCCGAATCACTTTGATTTTGCGTTCCAATTGATTCTCCACCCACAGTTTGAATTCGATGAAAATATTGACGACTTCCGACTTAGCTTTCAAAAAATAAATGAAAACCTTCCTGGAATAATCGTCTATAAATGTGAGGAAATATTTGGCACCACCAATTGATAACTCTTCCATGTCACCACATACGTCAGCGTGAATTAGATCCAAAAATTTTTTTGCCCGATTATTGCTGATTGGGAACGGAAGTCTTGCCTGTTTACCCATAGGGCATATTTCACATGATTTCAGAAGATCGGAATCATTACCAAACTTGATTCCATTCACCGCACCATCACGCATCTTCAGCATACTCTGATAGTTCAAGTGTCCAAGAAGACGATGCCATTGAACCAATTTATTGCCACAAACTTTTGTGTACATGCACTTAGGATCATCTGTACGAATTTTATACACACCACTCGTTTCCTTGCACTTGGTCACGAGTTCATTGAAGCTGTTATAGATACGACATCCATCCATATCAAATACAACGGTGTTTCCAGATTTTACAAGTTTCGAAACAGATAACAAGTTGACTGACAGTTCAGGAACATGCAGGACCTCTTTAGCTTCTATATGATTATCCGAAATATTCAAATTGACCGATACTGTGGATGATGAGCCAAACGAGTCGATCATAAATATTTCATCAAGTTCTGAAGAAAGTGATGTTACTTTTTCGGAAGCCGATGATACGATGCGAGACCCTGATTATGTACCGAGTTATTTTAACAATTTTTTTAAATGTTAGGTTTCTTTACGAGAAAAACGGGGCAAGGCTATTTTGTCGGGTGATATTATGTCCAGATCAAAAAAGTTTAATACGGTGAGAGGGGGAGTACGGGGGAAAGAAAGAAACCTTTTGTGTGATACATTAGGGTTCATCGATTATTACGTCCACGTTTCGCGACGAAGAAAATATTAATTTATATTGCCGCTCCCGTCCTCTTCTCTTAAAGTGGTCCTAGAGGAACCAGGTGACATTGGTATATTTGTATAGAAATCTACTACTACTACCACGCAGCTACAAAGTTACATTGTGTGTAGCAATTTCAAATGTGAATATTTCAAAGTAAGTATATTCATCCACAAACCGGCGCGGCGGTGCCGACTTAATCGATTGCATACAAGGCAATGCGTAACCCCGAGGAGAAAACAAAAGATACATAATTTTCTTTACACAGGTCAATCCCTTACGGTCGATTAAAATTTCTTCGTTTCATTTTCTTTTCCCGTCATTCCTTCTTCGTTTCACTTTTCTTTCCTTTCCATCGTATTGTTGGTATTTATTGATGAAAATTCCGCAAAAATATGGTATCGCCGTTATGTTGCATACACTCCTTATAAGCGTAATAAAAGCAAAGTTACTGCTGAGCAGAGAAAAAAATTGTTTCCCATGAAAACATTTTTGTAACAAAGTAGTATTTCTCAAATCAAATCTAATGCATATGAAAATTGGATCAACGCGACCGGGTGCTACTTCAATTTTAAAATTCATCCAACGTTTATAATAAAGTGAGGATTCAGTTGTGTGTGGATTCCTATTCAGCATTGGTAGGCTGAAAGTAGCCATATTTCTCTTTCATTGCGGTAATTTTGAAGCAGTAATACAGATAGATATTGAGAGGTTATTTCTAGTGGAATTATTTTGTCATTGTAGTAACAGTTATAGCGAAGAATGTGCATGTAAGAAATTTCAGCATCTCGGTTTCCATCGCCCCAACATATCAAGTTGAATGACTTGGCTGAGGATTGAAACGAACGAAAAATAGGCTTTTCTGATATGTTCTTCAACTCGACTGTTCTAGTTGAGTTACATCTGAGCGTCATTACAATGACAAATTATTACATTACAAATTATCTCTCAGGTTGATATACCTGTGATACTGCTTCAAAATGACCGCTATGAAAGAGAAAAAAGGCTACTTTCAGCCTACCAATGCTTGCATCAAACGGTCGAAAAAAAGCTGAGAGATATATAAGGCATCTTTCAAACCAATGATTCCTATTCAGCTATGAAAAAAATGCGCCACCGACAGGGGTACTTTAGTTCTATATTGATCCGTACGCAGCTATGAAAATAAGCGGATGACGCCACCAACATGCGGCTAGTATTACCTGATGAAAAAAGATGCAAATCACGCTCTATTGAAATTTGGGAACTTGTTAGTTAATTCTAATTTTCTGTACTATATACGAAATTCGTTAGTGCCGAATCGCTTTGTCAGTCATTTCGACTATTTATAATTAAATTAAAACGACAAAATCGGTGTAGACAATATAGGAACACCCAGTTCGAAATCAACGACAAAATTGCGTTGTTCCTTTTTTACAATGTGAGGTGTAATGTAAGCATCAGTGTGCGGTTATTTACATGTGTATACAAATGTTGACGGTATGCTCTTTTTATCGATTTATTTATTCAAACATCCACCAAATTTTTAAATTGTAAACACGTGAACACGTCCTAAATGCATTAAAATACAAAAGATAGCAGAGTTAGCTTCACGTAAGTGCTTACGATTATCAATATTTCTTTGAAAATCGTCTCAGCACACAAGAAAATGTATTTATGGATGTGTTAGTGGTTCCGAATTATATCAGTATATCGTCTTAATAATTTCTTTTTAATGTTTAAGTTCTCCAAAACACAGACATCCGTTACTATAATGTCCCATACTGCACGTAGCGCTAAAATTGACATTTTTCAGACCCCCTCCCCTCCCCCTGCAACGCAAAAAGAGTCACATTTGACCCATTAATGTTCTAGCCTTAACGCTTGCCTCAACCTCCCGCTCTTGCGTTACGTAATTTATGAATGGCCCCTAACAAGCAATAATCACGACAACGGCTTGCGGTAGAGATAAATTTTACTCCCCGCTTGAAGCATTTGTTGATACGATTCCGAAAATTGTCTTTGCGGCCAGAGACTATACTGCGTATTATCCTCAGAAGCTAAAATCATCGATTTTGAAGGAGTTTTGAGTCTAATCCAAACTTCGTTTAAATTGTACCAATCGAAAAAAATTTATTTTCTACTCTAGAAGCTGCTCATCATCAAACATTGTATTAAACTAAGAGTAAAAAAAGCAACGGAAACAAATCCTGCTGATATCAAAGATAACAGTAAGTTACAAGAGGTAAACAGTAGCAACCAATTTATTTTCAACTCTCACATCCAAAGATTTAGTCATTCAACAGGGTGTTCATTACTCACAATCCATAAATTCGTCGTCAGGTATATCGTTATGTATATCTCTTATTAAATTCTTCTGTAAAGGCAGTAACGGTGACCACGAAGATTGGCTTTCAACAGGTTTTGATGTTTGTTCTTGTGTATATGTGTTGGCTTCGTAAAACTTACAATGGTCTCTCACTTCTTGCATAAGTTTCAGGTCACCAATGTGTATTTTGTGTTTTGAGCTGAAGATGTGTTTTCCTACAGCAGTCTTTCTTATCAAGTGAGCTGATTTTACGTGTTCGTTAAATCTAATGCGTAGTTTCCGCATCGTCATACCAAAATAAATTCTACGGAAACAGCAACAGTAGATTCGGTAGATTCCAGATTTATGCAAATCTAACTGGGGATCCTTAATTGAACCCATCAATTTTCTCAAGGTTCCTACATTTCTATGGACTACTTCCATCTCGTACGCTTTGCATAACGGTTTTAGCTTTTTAGTCACCCTAATGCCTACTCTCTTTTTAGGCTCGTTACAGAAACAAGGGTAATGACCTCTCGGAGAGCTTTCTTCTCTTCATGCTTCTCTATTGTGCTTTTTATCGTTGTTTCAGTAAAACAATTTGCTGCACCTATGTCAATGATACTTCTCATCTGTTTCGCGAACCGGAAAAATAATTTTCGTGCCTTATTTCAAGAAATTACAATCTTTCCAATTTCGAAATTATACAATTATGTCTTTTGAGAGTTATTTTTGTGGGTTTAAAACACAATGAATAAACTCCAATTCGGTGTTGCCGCTTTTGTATGTAAACAAATTGGCCATGTCATGTCATTTGTCAATAAAAACACAAATCGGAAGATTCCCGTGATGATCACAAATTAAATTACATTTTTTTATTAGAAAAGTTCATTCGAAACTTCACCAAATTTTACAACTTTTTCTAAATAGATAAACGTTTCTAATAAAAACAAAATTCTCGAAAATCCACTAGAGGAAAGCGAAATAATGCTTGCAGAAGCTGGAAGTTTTAAAAAAACTTTTCACACGATAGAAATTAGCGATTTTTTGATGGATACACCAATCTATTTATTAAAAAAAGATTCAAAACTCCACAATTAAACACAGCACAACAAATGATCAAAACGTAATAACAATTGAAATTGTTTTAACTGAAGTAAAACAATAATTTGTGAGATACTTCACTAGAAAATCTAAAATTTTTAAAAATATACTGAAGTACTGCTACTGTCAAAGCCGTCAATCAAAACAATGAATGATAATGTAGATAAAGATGATGAAAATCAAGATACGGTTGACCCGTACGGTTATTTCAAAAATAAATTGAATTTTCGAAAAAATTGAATTTTCAAGAAATTGGAAGTTTTTGTGAAAATTCAAAATTATCAAGAAAACCCAAATTTTTGAAAAATCCATTTCTTTCTCCAAATATAAATTTTTGTGAAAATAAAAATTTCAAGGAAATCCCAAAATTACAGGAAAATATGAATTTCTAGAAAAATTTTAAATTATCAAAAAAGTTAAAAATTTCAAAAGAATTAGACTCTCTAAGAAAATTGGAGTTTTATAAGAGATGCGAATCCCCGAAATAATCGAACTTTCTGCAAAATTAAGCTTTTAGGAAATTTACAAAATTAAACAAAAAACTACATTTGCAAGAAAATTCAAATTGTTGAAGCAATTTCTAAATCCAACATTAAATAAAAAATAATGCGAAGAAACAAATATCGATCTATTCCGAAATTTGCTAATAACAGAGTCATCAAACAAATGTGCAAAAATTTTAAGTCATAGAACGTTTGAATTTTACAAAAAAAAAATGCGCCAATTAACGAACTAAATGAAACTGCATTATCGATATACATTTAGCAAAAGCCAAAAGCGACAACACTAAAACTAGGTGTGGGTTTTAGATCTCAAAGAACTCGCAGAACCCACAAATCGCAAGTTTTGTATAATTTTTCATTTGGATCGATTGTATTTTTCCTTTTCCTATAAAAAAATGGTGAATCATCGATGTTGAAAGAAAATTTAAGAACGATGGTAAAGTACGAAAGTTACCCTGCTGTCAAAGCCAATCTCAAGGTAAAGTTCGCTAACCTCCATAAGTCAGTTAAGGCAGACATAAAAAGAGGTTTCGATGTTTACGAGATGGACTTTGAAGTATAGATTGCAAAAAAAAAACGTCTACGTTACAAACGTAACATCAGATGTGAATTTGGCTCCCTTTCGACAATCCAGAAATGATGAAAATTGTAACATATTACACTTAAGCTGACTGTATAATAAATTGAGCATAAATGCCTCATCCCCGCCAATTCTCCTTGAAAACGTCAGATCAACATGATTTTCGTGATTTCCTACGAAATTATTGTTGTTATAGTAACGAAAGAAGATGACAAGTGTAAATCCAATGCATTTGCTGTTTAAATTATCATGAAGCGAAATATATTTTTCAAATTTATGCTTTTATATTTCTTCGCTCATATATTTATTTTATCTCAAAAAGTTTATTTGCAAATCCCACGCAATATGGAATATTTCATCATCTCATCTGTTCGACGATATAAATACAATCGTGAATCGTGAGCACCCTCAATCTGATCTACTTAAAATTCTCGATACCTACAGGTGAAAAAATATTATTGTCGTATTTAAAATTATAATAAAATTAAAATTGTAGGAATCAAGTTACTCAACGTCGGCGTGAGGAAGATTTTGTAACGAAATCGATTCAAATTTGTTATTCAATAATCCGTCTGTTCTACGCACGGATTCATTTGCCGATGCTTATCGACAAATTTTGAAGCCTGTACGAATTAGACGAGGTTTATTTGAATTTTTGGGGTTTGTATCTCAAATGAATCATAGTCCTCAGAATAACCTTGAAATTCAGAAAAATTTTATATATTTTTTTATAACTTTGTATCGTTGGAAGAATTTCAATTTCTTCACATAATTTGATTCTATGTTAGTTAGTGATATCTGTGCCTTAATAGCGAAGGTTTTGCTTTGACTTGAATCGCATGCACCGTACCTGACGATAATTCGTCGCAAAACTATGTAAAAGTGCCACACCGGTGGATCCTCATCTAAAACTACACCATCAATAACAGCATTTCGTTAGCTGAAAATTTTATTCCTTTGCGAGTAAAAATTTGTTCAGTTATAAGTCTGATTTTATTTTACCTTCGTAGCATCAGTTTTTTAGACAGATCTTTCAATTCAGCCTCATTCTACCTCGCTCTTATTAATGCTACAAAAAGTCGTGTTAAAAAACCATTCCAATTCATTGACTTATTAGACCCGTACGAAGAACGAAGTTCTTCGAAAAGGCGTCTTATGCGTTTACTACGACGTTTGTAACCACCCCAATTTCGACCGGGGAGTAGGGGGAGCATCGATCATGGTCCTTAGATGACGAATCAGCAATAAAAAGAAAGTCCGTCCGTCCGTCCGTCACCGCGATAACTTGAGTTAAGCTCAACCGATTTTCAAAAACTTTTTTTTCCTGAAAGTTAATCGAAATTTCTTTTATGGGATTGAATCTGGGCACTGTCGGCCCGAGGGCCGCTGAGCTAGGGCTGTTTAAGTGGTTTTTGGTCTTTTGTACATAGCTCGAGTAAATCTTTTCCAATTTTCATAAATTTTTCTTTGTTTGAAAGATCTGGCATGACCGACAATTTTTGGAAACTTTTTTGGATCTGAGTCCTAGGACTTAGCTAGGGCACTAACAACGAGTCTCTGCTAGGGCCATACGTGTTTTTTGTACTTAGCTCGAGCAAATCTCTTCCGATTTTCAATTTTTTTTCATCGCAAGGTCTGGGACTGTCTCCCGTTTTATAGATGAAAGTTTTTTGATTTGCAATCAATCAGGACCCTAAAACTAAGTTTCTACTAGGGCCCAACGTGTTCGCTTACATAAGTTGGATTAATCCTTACTGATTTTGTTGATTCTTTTTCTATTTGACAGGTAATCGAGCACCGAATTAAATTCAAAAACAAATTTGGACCCAGTGCCTGTGCTTAGGGCTGATGTGGGTCTAAGGTCTGTCTTAAGTTTGGCCCTAACCAAAAAAATGTTTTTTGCTATGTTGCAAAGTAAATTGAGGGAAACATTTTTGTCTATGGAAGTATGTGTCCGAGGCATTTCCTTATGGCCCTAGGTCGGTCCAAAGGTCTGCCCTAGACAAAAAATGGTTCTTCGCTATGTTGTACAGAAAATGGAGGGAAACATTTTTTTTTCTATGTAAGTATTTGTCTGAGGCCTCTACTGAGGACCCTAGGTCGGCTCTAGACAAAAAATGGTTTTTTGCTATATAATAGAAAAAATTGAGATTAACATTTTTGTTTATTTGGGGGTCAATGTTGTACTTTCGGAAGGCTTTTTTAACGCCGTTTCTTCGGACGGGTTTTTCAATATTGCCCTCTCGGCAATTTCCAATACAATTTAATGTGGACGTAATTTCATACACTTAAGAGTTAAGTCAATATTTACTTATATACGTTCGAGTCTTTTCGTAAAATCAACTCTATTTGCCATATCTTTTCTGAAACGTACGGGTCCCTTGCGAATGTTTTATTATTTCATTTACAAACTATAGCTGTAAACCAAAAGATCTGTCGATTACCAACTCAGTGTTTTTGGGAGGAAAATTTGCAACAACTGTACATAGTCCTTCACCCTTTCTTTAAAGATAGATATTTTAACTGAAATGCTGTAGTTGCCACAAAAAGACTTTTTAATACCACAATTATTTACATTGTAAGTACGATTCGAAGTCAGAACTGCGATAAATATATCATAGTTGTGATAAACATATTATACTTGTGATAAACATATCATGTTTGTGATAAACATATCATGTTTGCGACAAAAATCGTTTGTTTATGATAATTTTATTTAATGTTTGTTACTAAACTACTCATGCTTGATACTAATATATCTTACGTTTGTGACTAACATTTCTCATGCATGTGACCATCATGTATCATGTTTGTGACAAATACATTTCAGATTTATGTCAAACATGTATTGTATGTTTGTCGTAAATATATATTTATAGTTAATTCAAAGGATGTTTTTAATTTAGCAAGATGATTGTCACAGTAATATTACGAACCTAAGTTCTATATTGTTACTGCAAAATCACGAAAAGAATTGAAAAAGTTATAGTTTATTGTTGTTGTAAACATAATATTTCTTTGATTACACAATCAGCAGTATACGTCGCAATGCCAGCACGTAAAAGTAAAAATAATCTGAAAAATCGAAAATGACCTGCCTCGACTGATAGAGGCATGTGCTGTATCTATCGAAAAAGGAACGGAGCAGCTGTGCAACAGTCTGATGCATCTACTAAGAGATTTGTAACACCTTCGTACATTAGAAAATATGGATAGTGTGGTATAGATCACTTTTTGTGCCACGTGGCGAGCACCAGCGACGAAAAAAAAAGTCACCCAGACGAGTGTCAGACGAGTTTTGAAAATCAAACGTTGCCGTTTTTAAAGGGCTGCCCAAGCACCTTTTATCAGATTTATCCCACAGAGGAAAAGATCAGTAGTCACAACACTTATAACGCTCAAAGACTGTTGAATCAGCGAGTGGTGTTTCCACCCATGCTCATAGTTTACCTTGTGTTGTTTGCCTGCCGCAAGTGACATTGCAAGAGGGAACCAAAAGGCAACTAATGAACATGCCAATTGATCCTTTCCTGTTGATTTGCTTGACGTCGATTGATGGCCATTTTTCTGTATAGAACGCCAAAAAATTTTTTTTTGGTTTGTTGAAGAGAAAACTGAGGGGATCATCTTTGTCCATGGCAGTATGGGTTGGAATTAGGTTTTCATGCAAGAGTTTTTCAACATTGCCATTTGGGTAATTTAACAAGGAGCAAGGACACAATCAATAAATTCAATATTCCTCGATGTTCCTTGGGATTGAGTTTTATAGGCAATCGCACGGGTCTGTAGCTGATATTTTTTATTTATTTGTATGTTGTTATTATCTGCATTTGAAAATGTCATAAAATCGATCACATTACATTCATTGGAAGATAATAAGGTCTTCTCAAATACATCAATATAAAATGCTAAAAGAAAGTCAAGTTTAACACTCTCTATTCACATTTACTGTGGTATAATAAGCACTTCAAGCATAAGTGAGTCAGACTCATGTAAAAGAAAATATCAATTTTATGCACATTGTTGGCAAAAGAAAGTATGCCAACTATGTGGGGGTTACACCTAAACTTTGAACTTTTAGTAATGTGATACAAAGTTATTCTAGCTGCTGCTTTTCTTTGCTAAATCAACATTCATATATAGAGATGTAGTATATATAATAACGTGTTTCTTGAGGGTGTAATATGGTAAGGCACTCTATATTCATTGGCAAAAACATCGTGTTATGTAAAAAGGATGCTGTTTTATATGAATTCAACAAATTACATTCAACATTAATATTTTATGCAAATTTGGTCAAGGAAATTGCTAATATTTATAATTTAATCTAATTAAAGAGCAGTTCGTTGTATGTTATTCTATTTTTGTCCTTACTTAGGATTTCATTTTGAATTGTGAGTAGAGGGTTTTCAAAAAGGAAAAGTATTTCGTGAATTACTT
Source organism: Pseudolycoriella hygida (assembly GCA_029228625.1). Lineage (NCBI taxonomy): Eukaryota > Metazoa > Arthropoda > Insecta > Diptera > Sciaridae > Pseudolycoriella > Pseudolycoriella hygida. The sequence goes on from CM055406.1 coordinate 128,712,898, forward strand.
AGAAATGTGTGCCGCTTGCAAATTGTGGACGCCAAACATATTGTAATTCAATTTCAGACGGTCGTCGTAAACATTCCTAAGGTCCAACTACACTTTTTTTCATGTATTTATCACTCCTAATAACGTACATGTGGAATTCTGTCAAAAATTGTTTCCAAGCGCCACGTCAAAGATTTTTTCATTTTTACTTTACTTACTATTTGAAAAGACTCTTCGGCTTTTCCGGTATGGCATCTACCCCAAAGGGAGTATATGACGTCTGCATTTAGGGAGAGCAACTATATGCATAAATTGTAAAGAATTGCATTGAATAAAATCTATATTAGCGACGAAGCGACAAGACTATGTCCCAATGTGCCGATTCAAGTGAAGAATATTTTACTTACTAAATGATGATTAAAATACGTATAGCACAAACATCATAAAGTTTCAGCTTTCCACACAAGATTACTAACGAAGCATAATGAAAGAAGGGTAAAGGTTTTTCCAGCTAGAGCCATATAATAAATATAATATACAACGAGCATTTTCTTCTTATAAAAGTGTAATAACGTAATTAAGAAACTGTTCTATATTTTGATGGACGCTGTTAATTATTTTTTCTTTTTTATTTTATTTTATGGAAATTGAAAGATTTTCGAAAGTGATAATGCATAAAATTTGGATTACAATTTCTGTAATTAAGTGCTTACAACCGACTTGCCCAATATTATTCAATAATTTCATCAGATATTAACACAGCAGTTTAGGTGCATGTCGTCAGCCCCCACTTTCTAGTGCTGGGATACGGCACTAATTGCGCTTGAATTTGGGTTGTCGAATGGAACCATCTACACAATTAGTTCTGCTTTGGTGAAGGAGCATGGCGAGCACTAATTATTTGAAAAATTGTTTATATACACCTCAGTGGCTGTCCAGGGAGATAAGTTATGCATTACTGTGTTGTATCAAAATTTGTTTTATTGATTTCTTGCTTCGGTGCATAAAAACTCTAACGTTTCTGCAGGATAATTTATTTATCTTCTCGGACGATTTTATCCCTTGCCTTCGGCTCGCGATACAAGCTTCCTCCTCGAAGATAAATAAATTTTCCCGCAGATACGTAATAATTATTTCATTTTCCTTCGTTTTTGTTGTATCTTTTACTTCAGTATATTTTCACCCGAGATGCACAGCAGTAATTAGTTACGCCAGAAACCCACTTACAAGCACCCACGAAAAATCTAGTCGAAATTCCGTAGCAAAAATGATACACTACATAGCACTACACTCAAAAAACGATATGTTTGCAGTTATAACAAATCACAACAAAGGCTTTTTTAAAAGTTAAACGTGACGCAAGTCCTCGTCTATTCTTCCAAAACAACTGATATCAATTGGGGTGACTCTTGCAGCTTTGAAACGTGAAAAAATTTTTTGGAATGTTTTCATTATTGATTAAAAAATGCCTCACAAATGCCGGACCCCCCAGTGTTATAGTTTTTCTACGTTTTCAGCTTTCACAACGCAAAAATTTGGCAAACACACACAAAATATGCTTTTATATGGGATTTGTATGGGAGCTTACATGAGCGCTGGCGCCCAAACGAGGCAGGTACCCCCCTTTTTTAAAATCTCATATGGCGTAGAATACCCACCCGAAGGTCCCTGCAAAATTTCAAGAAAAGTAATGAGTAAAATGTCAATTTCAATCAAAATTTTACGTAGAATCCGAAAAACTAGGTCTCAGGGGAGTACGACGCGACGCAAGGGAAAAAGTCAAAACTTAGCTGTATATGGTTCCGAAGTCTACGAAAACATTTTTTGTTCGCCACCGCGCGCCCATGATGGTCATATGATTTTTGATAATGAGAGGAAATTTTTGCTACAAGTGATCAAGATATGCTATCAGGTGCATATCTACATCGTATTTAGTATAATAATACTTACTATTAGTACAAATTTCGTTGTCAATAGTGAAAATCATATGATTACTACAATCATATTATGACTGTTACCATTTGGGGTAACTGCAATATCGTTTTTTCGGGGTATAAAGTGGGGGCAGGGCCGTTGTAAGAATAGATGGCGAAATTACCGAGTCTTTCGAGGGTGTTCTTGTCTCTCATAATTTTCACGGACAAAATTATTAGGCAAGCCAACTTGCAGAGAAAGGAGGTGGGTGAGGCAACAATGAAAATACTGGCCTATGCAGATGACTCGATTCTGCTGGCAGATAATCCTAAGGATTTACAGGATGGGGTGGACTGCCTCAATACCGCTTATGAGGAGTGCGGGATGAAGATAAGTGTGCGAAAAACTAAGGTTATGCATGTCGGCAAAACTCGGAAGGGGATTGCCTGCAGTTTGAATGGCGTGGAGCTGGAGCAGGTTTCTGAATTCAACACTGCTAGGTTCGCTTGGGTGAGGGGCGTTACGAAACGCCCAGTGGTCCTGCTGGAATTGGCCCGTAGACCGCGGTGTCCATCTCTGCTCAAAACTCACGGATCCATCGTCTTTCAATCATTCCTCGTATTCTACTTTCGCACATGACTGTCCACGAAAAAGATCTTACGTCATATTCATCAGCGGTTTGGTTACTTCTTACTTCGTATGACCGTCCACTCCAAGGATCTTACATCATTGAAGTACAGATACAGTCGTAAACGACTTCGACTCTGTTAGGCCCGCTCGGGTGAGGGGTATCGCAAATACCCAAAGGTTCTTGCTGGTATAGACCTTTCGGTCGGTCCGGTGTCCATCTCTGCTCATTTCTCAAGTTCCTTCTAATACCTCAATCGAACCACGTAGACTCCATTCACTCATTTCCATTCACACTTGTTTCACCCTCTGTTGTTTGCCTGACACATGTGCCATTGTACAGAGCCCGCGACGAGAACGCCAACAGTCGTATTTGGCAAGCAGAGCCAAGTAGAGCTCACAAACGGTGCTCTGTGTTGCGCGTGCTTCCCCTTTGGACCCCAATCGGAGGGAGAAGTGGGGAAATTACAACGACGGAGTTTCGTCAGTAGAAGAGAAGGCAAGGGCTCACGGCGGAAGGTACATAATGGTCTATAAAGTTTGATGATGATGATGAAAGTGGGGCTCAGACGACATAGACCTCACAGCAGGAACTAGAAAATATTTTGTCACAAAGTCGTTTCGAAAAGTACGATTGATAGGAAGGATAGGAAGGATAGTAAAGGAAATATCAATTTATGAACTAAAACCATATTTCTATCGGAAATAATTTTTTGAATCTGGTTTCCTGATAAATTCTCTTTGTTGGATATGCTGAGTAAAGCAATATCGTAATTGGATAAAAAAGACGATAAAGGATTCATAAAATAATTGTTGGCGTCTTCACCTACCACGTACATCGGAAATGTTACTTTAGAGACGAAATTTTGGGTTATGTTTCGTTGATAGGGCTGATAGTCACACATAAGCCAACCGGGGGGAGGCAGAGATGAACACGCAACATGTTACACGTGTACAACCATTATCGCCATAATGATTGCAAAGGCGGCACCAAGATGCAAAAGTTTTCTTTTCCTAATGAAGTTACGTTACATAAACTTCGGACAATAAACTTCCATTTTCATATGCTGTTGTACATTTACTACTAACTAATTTATTGGCCGCCTGTAAACAAAATCTTGTTGAACGAAATAATGTGCTATTATGCGCCCCTTTACAAACTTTTGCCACATTGAATTGTTGCAAACTTGTTCTGGAACGGTGCACTATAATTTATGAAATAAGCAGTGTAAACGACACACAAAAGTTTATATGATTTTAGCACAAAGTTGAATGTTATTTAGTGAATTTACTTCGGCTGATTCAAACGAAAATTAAATTGCAATTAACATTCTATGACACTATAGAGTAGTAATAATAATTATCACAGACGTAAAACTTAACATAGGTTTTCATAACATCCGCTGTATTCTACTTTTATTTCCAGACGCTGCTATACAACGACAATAGTAAACCTCCGCAGGCAAGGGCTTTCTTTGATCAAGTATATTAATAGGCAAATGGCTTTTTGTTGTATTGCTTTTACTTAATTCATAGACAATAGCATTGCAAATTAACTTTGATGGAGAGGAAGATGAGAGACGACACTGTGGTAAATGTTTGAATTCCGCTCCAAAAACCTTTTGCTTTTATATAAAAAAATTCAATCATAAAATCTCTTCTACATGAGTTGTAAATACGGTATTAAGGTCCTTATTTACTCAACTAAATTTTATAATTTATTCGTGATTTTATGGTTTGGTATTGGTTCTTTAAATTGATGAAAAAATAATCAAATTAATCTGGAAAATGGTTGAAATTTGAAAAAAGTTACAAAACAATGAACCGTTGTTCGCAAAAGAACTTTAATTAAAATCGTTCACTAAGTAATTAAGCCGTCCGTCGCTCAGTAACGAAATTGAAATTTTTGTCGTTATTTAATAACATCTAGAACTTACGGTGGCTCATGGACTACTCACCAAATAAAATCGTGTCCCACCATTCCATATTTGAATGCACTAGAAAAGAAACATTTCCCATAGAAAATAAAAAAAAGGCATACTGAGGAAAATTTCTTACGTAGAGGCGGTGTATAGCTAACGTGTGCGACGTAGAAGCTTATCTTTTCCTTCGTACTACGTGAGTAATACATAACGCAGGTGTTATAAAAAAAAGTAGTATGAAACGTACCACATGCATGTCCCTTTCGAGAATATACCGGGTGCGTACGAGTATTTATATGATTTTTCGAAAAAATATGTTTCTGTAATTTGATTGATTGATTGATTGCATATTTTATTTGGTAATTTAACTATAGAATTATATTAATTCATAACTGTCTAATAATTGATTTTCACATAAATATTATTAATAGTCTTTTAAATTTATTAAAATTTGTTTCATCTTTTAATTCACTTGAGTTTATTAAATTCACTTAATCCTTTTTCCGTAGATCCGTAGATATCTAATTTGTTTGATGGTAATATAAGTCGTTTTTCTTCCGAAGTTTGTGTCCATGCATATCGCGAAAGAACGTTATATTTTCAATCATACTGCTAGGCACGATGTTATTTCGCAGTCAGGGATTGTGATTGATATGTCGTTTTGCTCGTGTTCGAAGTGTGGCGCTGGCAGTGACCATATGATGTTGAATGTATGTGTGGAGAAATGGAGAATGTAAAAGTTTTCGAATAAATCGGTTGTTACTGGATTGGTACTCTGAACATTTTTTGCATTTATAAGAGAAAGTTTGAGATAGTTTTGCATGAAATTATCAATCCAGTTAGAAAGTCTTGCAACTAAATTTTTAATCGATAAAGAATAATATTCCGAGCAAAAAATTATTCTACAGTATAGCTCTAAAATGCACAGCTTTATTTGTATGATTGATATAGGGCTAATTCCATCGGTATCGTCACCTGGGTAACGAATTTCATCTCTTTCATTCTTTCAATGTGATTTATATTAACATGAGACAAAACACATTCGTTCCCCAGGTGACATGGTAGCGACAATGTATGGGTTACCGATGGAATTAGCCATAGTTATTTTAACATTTCTGTTGGAGAAACAGTGGTAAAACAGTTGAGAGCCGCAAAATATTTCGCCGATGGGCCGAATAAATTCCTAAAACATCCCGATACGAAATAATTCCACTGGAAGCTACTATGAACAATTTTTTGAGTTGTCTGAGGAATAACAATTATAAACAGTGATTGTTGGCTATCGGCCAATTCATGATCTCGATTGAGGCGGCTGTAGTGCTTATAGTCTAGTTGTTAAGGACGATTTTAGTTTACAAAAGTTGGCGCATTAAAAATTATTTTTAACTTTTAGAGTCAAGCAAGACATCATTTGCTGCTACTGATAGAGTTCTTCAACGATTAAAATAATAAAAAGGCCGGTGCTATTGGCACGCGTGTGCCAATAGTCTCTCTTGGGCACTATTTGCACGCAGTGCCAATAGTCACTCGTGGGCACTATTGGCACGCGCGTGCCAATAGTGCCCAAGAGAGACTATTGGTAAGCAATGATTATGAGTGAACAATAATTCAATATTATTTCGCGCGAATACTTAAAGAAAGTTCATTTTATTTTTAAACAGCTTTGGGATATTTTTGATCTGTCAGAGTTGTAAATTGTGCGTCTGCTTCCATGAAGAAGGTTATGTATTTGACGTTAATGATATTTAAAACTCTCACAAATCTAAAATTGTTCAGAAATAAAATGAAATAACTGTATTGAGAACAGATTAAAGTTGAATATATTTTTGCGGTTTTTTGTTCCACGCCTATTTTTCAGATTTATTTTAACGAATTTTTTAAAATTGTATTCGTAAAAAGTTGAACCAATTATAAAACTGTTTGGTGCGCTGCTGTATGCTTACCGTCCTGTGACAAAAATTACTTCCAAATACTAAGAAATGATGAAGTGTTTTCAGGTCAATGAAAGCAGTTTTTGGAAAGTAAAACTTAAGACAACGTTCCAAGTCGAATACAAATTCTTATTATTAAGAAATTTCCGAAAAACATTCGGATTTCACTCGCTGTTGTATACAAATGAAAGGAGGGTTCATGGGAATTTTCAAAATGTAAATTGGACTTAGATGGTTATCAGGTATAATGTGAAGTCTGTTTAGACTGGTTTTATTTTAGGTGCTTTTGTCATTTTTCCGGAAAAATGAAATCCAGAGCCTCAAAATCCGGAAAGAAAATCCGGAATCTACAAAATCCGGACGGAGTCATAAAAAGGAAGAAAAAAATCCGCAGAATCAAAATAAGGATAATTACCGAGTGCCTGTCCAGATTTTGATTCTCCGTATTTCAATAAAGCGCAAATTCCCTAGTCTTCTTAGCGTCGTTAGTCACCTAGTTTTTGTGACTTTTTGTAAAAGAAAGAGCTCACTAGTTTTGTTAGCCATCTAGATTTTTGTGGCTTTTCATTAAAGCCTAAAATTCCAAGTTTCGTTCAATTCAAATATTTGATTCACAATAATAGTTTATCCGGATTCGTCCCGATTCCGGATTTTGTAGATTCTGGATTTTTTTCCGGATTTCATTTTTCCGGAAAAAGAGCAGTCACCCCTACAAGACCCTTCCTCCAAACTTTAGTTTATTTGTTCGTCATGTTAAAATTCGTTATATTTCGCTGGTTGGTTGGTTGGCTTATTTAGCCGAGTAGCATGATACAAGCTTATATACTAGTCAATACAGCACAATACAATACAAAATTCTATAACTAAAACTACTAAGCGGTCATGCTGGACACTGAACCCATCTTTTTTGGGCTCATTGTGTCGTTTCGTGGCTCATTTTTTTTTTGCTGTGTTAAGTGTCTGGATAATCCATCCATTTGCTGTCTGTAATGAAGGATAGAATGTCAGGCAATGGTACCCTTCGGAATTCCTCTGGTGTTAGGTAAAAGTCACCCAGGTGCTTCGACCTCAGCCTCTACAGTGCAGGACAGTTGAACATGAAGTGCTTCGCCGTTTCCGATACATCTTCGCACGTGCTACAGTGCGGATCGTTGCTAAGTCCCATTTTGTTCAAATGGTATCTTAAGCAGGTGTGCCCCGTCAGCACTCCCACTAACAACCTTAGCCTTTTCTAAGCTTAAGGGAGGGATATTTCATGGTCTTCGAGTTGCATCCCAACAAAAACTCTTTCACTTGCCTGCAAGCGTTCAGCTGCTCCCACGCTCTCTGATGCTTGTCTTAGGCCTTGTCCCTAATGAGTTCCGGCACCAATCCAGCGTTAATGCCGAGTGCCTTCCTTCCATCAGCCTTCTCATTCCCCTCAATTCTCGAGTGTCCTGGAACCCATGCCAGAGTTACTTGGTTCTCCTCTGATAGGGCATCCAGGGCCACTCTACCTCTCAGGACTGATTGAGCCGATAGCTTGCAAGATGACAGCGCTTTTAGCGCCGCCTTACTGTCAGCACAAATCGCAACCTTCTTGCCCTCCAGCCGCTGTTCCAATAGCTTTTCGCAGCCCACGCTGATGGCAACTGTTTTGCTTGGGAAACTGTCCCGAGATTCCTGAGAGGGATCGAGACCCCCAGCCTCAACTCCGCACAGTATATATCCGCATCTGCTCCCTTCTCCTTCTTGGATCCGTCCGTGAAAATTCTCACATCACCCTCTACGGGTGATCTTTTTCCCTCTCGTAAACGACACGTTAACTCCGATAAAACTTTTACGAGAAAAGATTTCCTATTACAGAAGATTTCAGTTGCAATTCAAAGAGGCAATGCGGCATGCATCCTGGCAACATTAGGAAAAAGTAGAGTAGATGAAATTTATTTATTGTAATTTGTTGTTGAAAAGATCGTTTTTTTACTGGCTGCGCCATTGTGAGTAGTCTTTTTTTTCGCTTAAATAAAAACATTGTTTACGAGAAAAAATGCAAAAACTCTGAAAAAAGCTCTTCTCCAAACATTTTCCATAGTTTTTTCAAGTTTTCTGGTAAAAGTTGTATAGGAGCGTGTGCTAAAGTCAATGCCAATCGATTCAGCATCTACGACACATTTCAAGCTATATTTTGTGACATTGAACATAAAAAAAAATTTCGACCAGTAAGTTGGTCACACCTTAAGTAGTCATGCCTAGAGAAGACGAAAACTGGTCCAAATCACAAAAAGTAGAAAATTGCCCTGAAAATTGTTATCGATCTATAAGATGATATGGTGTAATTTTTTGTTTGAACACATAAAAACTGGTTAAAAAATATTGATCTTCATATGAATTTACATCGATTGATAATACATAAAAATTGAGACTTTTCTCGTAACTTCCCTGCAATATTTGAAATCGAATATTTACTAAGCAAATTGAACTTTTCTCATAAGTTTTTGCGTGCCAATAGTGTCCAAGAGAGACTATTGGCACGCGTATTCCAATAGTGTCCAAGGGAGACTATTGGCACGCGTGTGCCAATAGTACCCAAGAGAGACTATTGGCACTGCGTGCACAAATAATCTCCGTAATAAAAAACAAAATTACTTTTTAGATCTTCTAACTCAATTTTATCATAATTATCATTTTGTTTAAAGTTATTTGAAAATGTTCCTCAACAATTTCTAAATTCATTGAAAAAACTTAACTGAAGATCCGTACGTATCAGAATAGATGTGACATACAGAGTAGATGTGGCAAACAGGATAGATGTTGCAGAAATACGAGAACGTATCTAAATATAGAAATGAGTAAACAATTCAATATTTTATGTTCTTTTATAGCTGTAAGAATTTCAAAGATCCATAGAGATCACCCAAGGTAATGCCAAAGCGCCTACCGAAGTACGTCTGGGACCACTGATTTTGATGGCCGAAATGTTCTCCTCTGCACCGTATCACAAAAAGGATCAATGTAGTTTCTCCAAGAAATCCTGAAACTTTTTTCTCTAAAATGTAATTCTCACCAACCAATTTTTCCCTAAAACCCTGAAACACGTGTTCACTAAAATTTTATTCTCTTTCTAACTCTCGTAGTTCTAGAAATATGGGTCATCCCTTCCAATTGTAGAAGTGGATATATCCCCGGATTGGGTCATGTTTCCGAAAAACCCTGAGACATGGGTTCTCTAAAATTTAGTTCTTTGTCTTTAGAAGTAAATCTCGTCCGTTCCATGGGCTCCACTTGTCCCGAATAGTTCTACATAAATAACGCAGCAACGAATAAAGTGGTCAAGAAGGCGAATTGAACGGGATCAATCGGATTTGTCAAAGATAAATCTGTCGTAACGCTGAGAAAAATAAAAGTGAATTCGCGGAGACAAAATCCCCAATTAAATAGTTTTACTATACAGATGTAGAATTCTCAACACCACTGCCCAAACCGCTCACCCGATTTCCACCAAAATTTTTTCCCAACTTTGCGAGATCAAAGCCTTCCATTTGAATCCAAAATGAACAATTTCCGTGCTATGAAGCGACCAAAAACCATGTCTTTGATCACTTCTTCGACGATACTCCGGAACCACTTGACCGACTTTCCTCATCTTTGAACTTGAATCATGGGACATATGTAACTTTCAGGGGAAAAAAGTTAGGGTGATTGGTTAGCCGTTTAAAAAAAAGTGAAGACGGACGGATAGACGGACGTATATCACCCACTCCCAGATCGATCTACCCCATGGTACAATAAAGTTGTTTGTAGTAAGCGTACGTAGTTCCTGTCCAAAATTGAAACGCTTTTTGAAATAGAAAGTGGCGGTTCGATAATTGGTACGTGATGTATGAGAATATGCAGAACAGACGATTGTCGAGAATTAGAAAGATTTCGTTGCTAATTCGTCTCTGTCAAATGCAGATTTGAGAAAGGGAATATTTGCTATTTTCCATTTTCACGATTGTTGATTTTTAACGAGAATTAGTTGATTCTTCTGAGATAGCATTGCTGAATAGAGCAATTATAATTATTGACAGTGTGTTTGTGTTCCCTCCATAAGAATTTTTTTCGTGGATAAAATGTGTTGTGGTTTGCGGGGGGTTGTTTTTTTTTGATAATGAGTATGAGCGTGGTATGGTCAATCTGAATAATTGGCGAAAGACGATACAACGACAGATACATCATTAAATACCTTTCAATGGTCACCATGATGAACTTGCCCCTCGACTAATCGATTTAATTGTAGTGATGAACTTTCTCCCTCCTTGGGCTGAGACTAGGTCGAATTGGTTGAACCGATGAGATCCTATTGGGGATTCTATTTTTTCGAAGCAAATAGATAGATCTTCGGTTCAGTTTTCATCAGGCAATACATCTCCAAAATCCCCATGGTTGAGGCGGCATCTATTTACTTACTTATACTTTAAGTTGGCAAAAGCAACGTCGCTCCACCGGGATTTGGGTCGCCCTGCACTCCTTTTGCCCTGAGGTTTGGATTTCAGAATTTTTTTCGGAATACGATGTTCGTATATTCGTTGTGCATGACCGAGCCAACGAAGTCGGTTTATTTTCTTTGTTCTGACTATATAGGGCTCTCCAAAAAGCTCTTTGAGCTCGTGAGTATATCGTCTGCGCCATCGATTCAGTTTTCGGTCGAATCTATTTAATTTTTCATAACTCTATTCTCATTCAATAAAGAACTAAATGACCCCGTAAACGGTAGCGCCATCAGTGCTTACGTAGGTGATTACGAATCGACATATAACCAAAATATTGATCTATTGCTACCGTAGTACCCATAAAACTTATAACTACTATCCTAAAATGTTAGTGAATAACTTGGATTGACAACAGACACTGACATTTAAGGAACAGAAGAAAACATCTAGAAGAAAACGGTAGGTGACAATTCAGCCAATTAACCCGACCTCTGCTGCTGATTTTTGAAGTTCCTTTTTCTACTTATACACAACATTTTTGGGTTGTGTAAATTTTATTTAGAAAATTTCATTTTACGTAGGTAGAGGTAGTGAAAGGCACAGGCATAAATCATGTTGCATAACATGTAGAAACGTTAACATTGACATACAACATATTTTAAAATGTTGAACTTGAAATATTGCAAACGTATCAAAGTCTTTTAGATGTAAGAAACATGAAATTGACTATGGCATATTACAATGTGGTTTAAAAATAAAAGCGAACGATTTTATGACGACGGTGAAAATATAAAATGAATTTCTAGAAGTTCTTTCAACTATTCGAAAACTTTGGATTGGCTTTTCTCGTGAAATGAAGAACGTGTAAAATATCGGATAGTTGTTAGTTTAAATTTGTAAAGCAGTTTTCAGTAGATTACTGATTCACGGAACAATTTAGAGTTTGCGTTCTGATTTAGAAACAAATGAAATGTCTTCCATAATCTTTCCACATCGAAGTTTCAAATGCAGTGATGAGCAATCGGTCAGAATGACGAACAACAAGAACACCTACCAACACAAATAACGACTACCATCCCAACTACACATAACTAACCATCAACATTAATGACTGAAGGACAAAAATAATTCCGAACCAGATAATATTACTTTATTCGTACGTGTGGATAAATTAAGAATTACGTAGTATGTATATATTGTATGTAACAAGCGACGAAGTCGCGCGTATACAATATATACATAAGACGTGATTCGAAATTTACCGCACATACGAATATAAAGTTTTATCACGTTGTAGTGACTGTATCACACATTCAACGTTTCTGTATATAAACGAGAGAGAAGTTGAGAGACAGTATAATTTTATTGTAATAGCGACGATAAGTTGAACACTATGTAAAAGTCCTATTGGCCGAGCGGGTAAGCGCGCCACAGTACTACATGTTTTGAAACGCGTGGTCTGGGCTTCGTTTTCTCAGATGGGCAACATTTTCTTAGAGCGTATATTTTCAAAAACAATTCGGAAATTCCGGTGAAATAATTCCCTTCGTTCATAATTTTTCATAATTTCAAATTCGCTTTTTGTACTTTTACTGCTTGCTAATGGATTTGCGTATACTAATAACCGCTGACCGCTGATGTATTGATGCCAAAGAATTGAAATCGGTGGTTTGGCGTTTTTTTTTTTCAATAAAATACAAAGCCTTGTTGTAACAGGTTCATTGCACATTTTTAAATTGCAAATAAAGCCAACCAGCCATGGAACCGCGTATAACATAACCAGCTGTACCACTTACTCTATCGATATTTCTAAATTGCATTGCAAGTGTAGTCAGTTATGCGACCGAAGGATTTTTCGTTGGTTCTTAATAAAATTCTATGACGATATGCGAGCAACAAAGAAACCCACACGCTTTTGAACTGAGCATGTAGTAATTAAGTAGCCTTTGAATAGTTATTTACACTACATGGGAGAGGTAAAGTATCTCCGAGTGGTGTATTATATTTTGCATGATTCATATGCGGTGCGAAAGAAAAAAAAATTCATCTCATGAAATTTTTACTTTCGCACCGCATATGAAGCATGAAAAACAATTTAATTGTAAACGCATAAGTAGAGTGAAACATACGCATACGTAGAGTAAAACATTTTTCACTAGAAGTTGTAATAAAATTTATTGCATTCGCGCAGTGTTTCCCCTTAAAAATTATTAATCTAGTAATATAAAAGAGAAATTATTAATCGCTGACAATGACATTTGTCGTTCTCCTATGTTTGTTTTCTCTTTTTCGCTCATGCAATAAAGCATCATATTGCCATTCGAGGGGAAATCTCGGCAAGCCTTGATTGTTCCCCTCAAATGGCAATAAAATACTGTTATGTATCTTTCGCCCAAAATTTGCCATTTTTCGCACTGAAAACTAGACTTAATTTGACGTTTTTTGATGAAAATTCGAAGTTGACTAATAAAACCATATTAGTCCAGTTCGAAACGTTCGAACTGGATTAATATGATTTTATTAGTCGAGTTTCATTCATAAGTTGACGTTTCTCAATGGTTGCTTCAAGATCATTTCGAAAAAATTGTAGAGTATAATTTTCGTGTTTTGTGCTCCAAATGGCTTTTTTGCGAAAGATACATAAAATTATATATCCAACATGTACTACATGTCGTTCATAAGTGCTCTATTGGTGAAAAGTCCACGGGCTGCCGCTTTGGGACTTTTCACCAATCTCACACAATATGACCGATATGTAGTACGTGATGCATGGTGCATACATAACTATTGTTATGTAGTAATGAGTTGTAATTTAATGCGGCGAGCTTTTATACGCTTTGCAGGCAGCCCTTATAGAGCTAACTTCTCCACCTTTTTGATTTTTCGCGATTTATGTAGTAATGAGAAGTAATTGCAAGTTGAATATTTCGTCCACAGCCGTTCCTGCATTGTGACTTATTCTTTACAAAGAATACAAGTATTAAAAATTTTCTCGAATTAGCCCTTAAAAATCTTCCCATCCCTATTAGCGCCTTTTTTTACTGAGACATCAATCTGACTTGATTCTAAAAGATTTAAGATGGTTTCAACACAAGGAATTGCGTAGATCCTATAACAAAAAACAGAATGAAAGAGAATTTTGTGCCGAATATTGAGGCTTTATTCATTCAATCGTTCATAGGACTTACCCCTGTATTTATCACTATAAAAGGACTTGTAGCCTGGGTTATGGTTTTGGAGGTAAGAAGTCGGGATTAAAATGATTCTTTTTGGGAAGTGAATTCACAGGAAAATTAACTGAAACATTTTAATTTCAACGCTGGTCGATTCTTCTACATCATGAGCAAATGAACTCGAATACACAAAGTCAATGAAAGGAATTGGCGTGGAATGGAATATTTAGTTCTTGCAAAATTATCATCTGAGAAGCGTTGTACAAGAAAATAAAATTTTAAATTGATCTAAAAATCCAAACGTTACAGTTCTGATTCTAATGCAAAACATAATATGAAGGAAGAAAGCTCATACGTGTCACATAAAATCTGCATGTATCATGTTACATTTGTGACAATAAGAGGATTTGTGTCAAAATTTGAAAAATTTCGGTAACACATGTATTCAAAAAAAAAAAAAAAAATAAAAGATGTGGTGGATTCATTCATTTCCGACTTCATGTAAATTTCTCATTCCTTGCTATGTCTATACACTGAGAAAAAAGTTACCAACTTCACATAATCGCAGTCATCATTTTAGGTCTTATTTTCTGCCGCAGGTAATTCTTTAGGTTACCTGTGTCTAGCAACAACGTCTTTTAAGTTTTGACTTGAAATTTCATTTATTTTTTTCTTCCATTTTTTTGCTCTTTCGTTCTGAGAATTATTTGCTGTTTAATTTTCCAGATTTTTACTTTTTAAATCGCTCAATTTGATCCAGAAACAATATAACTGAGGAAAAGTATTTAGAATCACGACTTATTTGACTTACAGAACAGAACTGAACAGAACTTTTTCGAATGCTATAATAATAATTGTTTCATACCTAAGTTATAATTGTGAGGTTTATTGCCAGTGAAGGGAAAATTGGAACAAGAGCGGTCTTTGCTGCCTCAATAATTTTAGTCTTTCTTGCAATGCTTTGGCAAATAAAATAAAAAAAAAAACTTGACAGAATAATGTTTAATCAGAACGCTAAGAACTGAAGAACTATTTCAAAACTAATCGAAACTATTTTTTGGACCCGTACGAAGCACAAAGGTCCTATACGTTCACTACAAACAACTTTATTGTAACATGAGGCAGATCGAGGTGGGACCGTCTTGTGATGACAAATCAGCGAAAAAAAAGTCCGTTCGTCCGCCTCCATTTTTTTTTTTTTCAAACGGATCGATCGATCACCCTAAACTTTGTTTTCCCTGAAATGTACGTCTCATGATTCAAGTCATATCTTGGAGAAGGTTGGTCCTCTTTGTGATATGGTGCAGGGGAGAACATTTCGGCCATCAAAATCAATGGTCCCAGACGTACTTCGGTAGTTCCTTTGACATTACCTTGGGTATTTCCATGGATCTTTGAAATTCTTACAGTTATAAAAGAGCATAAAACATCTATCTGTTTGCTACATTTATTCTGATACGTACGGGTCTTAGCTTATGCTTCTTAATATTTTCAATCAGGCGTGGAAGCCGTTCAAAACTTGTTCTATGGTTTTTTCAATTATTTTAACTATTTCAAGCCGGCAAAGCTGACTTTCAACCACCTCGATGGCCGGCGGCTTAGTTTGACAAAAATGTGTTGGTAACAGAACGTCGTGAATTATACGAATGTAGTTGTTAACGATCTGAAAACATTTTATAAAAAAAGGCGGGTCCTAGTTCGGAGGTGGATTAGGATTTTGCATTGGAAGAAGTTTCAAGCAAAGTTCAACAAACTGAAGGTAGGACAATCCGCAGAGGTGGATGGAATCAGGACAGAATTTATTAAGTATAGCGGGTCAGGTCGGATCCAATGACTTTGTAGTAAAAATCCTACAGGTCGGTATATTAGGATTTAAACACTTTTTAGATATGTTTGATATGTCAGAGTTTTAAATGTCACATTACATAAGATGTATGCGTAAGAAAGAGACGCAATGTACAAACCAAGCACGTACAATGTAAAAGAAATTTGATTTGAAGTAAATGACATTTAAAACTAACAAACCTAAAACTGTTTAAATCGAAATGTACCTCTCTGTAGCACTCTGTACTTGCTGGCTGGAGCTTCGGTGTTGTTGAACCGATTTTTAAGACGGGCAACCGTAAGGCTTGCGGTAAATACAGGCGGATATCGCTGTGGTACGCACGTGTACTCCTTTACAGTTGTTAAACAGTGGAGTTCCACAATTTCAAAGTAAAATACGAATTGTATTATTGATTTCATGATGTAGAAATAAACTCTTATCTTATCTTATCTTATCTTACTTGTGAACCGGGTTAGGAACATGGTGAAAGGTGTACGAGATGAGATTCAGAGCGGTTTCAGGCCTTTGAGGGGATGTCAGGATCAGATTGTCTGTCTTAGGCAATGAAAAGAATAGGAACTTATACTTATGCTTCATCGACTTGGAGAAGGCATTCGACCGGGTACAAAGGCAGAAGCTGTTTGGGGTTCTTAGCGAGTACGGTATCAATGGAAGTTTACTGCGTACCATTAAGAGCATTTACTCCTGGAGCATGGCTGCAGTAAGAATAGATGGCGAAATTAGCGAGTCATTCGAGGATAATAAGGACGTTCGTCAGGTTTTTTGCTTCTCCCCTCTTCTGTTCATACTTTTCATGGACAAAATCATCAAGCGGGAAAACTTGCAGGGAAATGCCGAGGTTAGTGAGGTATGAATGAAAATGAAAACAGGATGGGGTGGACTGTCTGAATGCCGCATGTGAGGAGCCCGGGATGACGGCAAGTGTGGGAAAAACTAAGGCTATGCATGCCGGCAAATCTCGGAAGGAGATAGTTTGCAGTTTAAATGAGGAGGAGCTGAAGCAGGTTTCTCAACTCAAGTACTTAGGAACCATTTTTTCCGAGGATGGCAAGTTCGTTATTTATTAATTTGGGGAAAGGAGGAAAATGGGAAAGGCGGTAGGTCGCACGTATTCAACAAAAATGAATTGAGTAGCGAAACTAAGTTAGTCTGAAAATTGACCGACAATTCTGTATGGTAGTAAGAGTTGGGTGGACAGCGGATATTTCGTGCATGACCTGGAGGTCTCTGATATGAGGGTTCTTAGGAATAGAGCGAAGGTTATTCGGAGGGAGCAGTGGAATAATCACATTACGAATGCTGACATTAGGGAAAACTTGGGGTTTTCGTCAGTGGAAGAGGAGGCAAGGGCAAGTCGTCTGCGCTGGTCTGGGCACGTTCAAAGGATGGGTAATAAAAGACTGCCAAAAAGGAACTTAGGTGCACGGTTCAAGGGGTAAACCAAGGAGAAGGTTTATAGATTCAATTAAATCAGATTTAGAAGTTAGAGAACTTTCTCTGTGCGAACAAACAATCTCCTTGGCGGGTGTTAGGAGGGTATGGAGGAGGTTGGTACACCTTCCTAGGGTTTGTGTCATAAAGACCTCACATCAGAAGGTACATATAAAGTTTGATGATAATAAAATAAACTTATAATTTTTTTCGCATATTATGAAACAAAAGTCCTTAAAATGATGTTCTGGATCGATAAAAAAATATAACAAAAAATTGACTTGGAGCTCAATTGTGTCACACTTGTAAAGTAAACTCTTACTTTGATATTCGAAATTTTGCGATTTTCTAAACATAGACTAACATCACAACGACGAATTGAGGTTTACCGCATAACTGCATTTTCATATGTTTCTACAAGTGAGGAATTTATTCGAGTTTCTATATCGTTATTTTACACTCACTGAAAACAACGCTGGCGAATTCTATTATTACCCAATTTTGTAACACCAAAATCAATATGCGAAGTACATTTGAAAGCTTTTAAATACAAAGCAAAACACTTGCCATGCCATGAACTAATTCAATAGAAAAGTACCCGACAAAAATATTATATGACTTGGCTGGTTACCCGCTAAAGCTTTTTTCAAAATTTGCCAATTTCGTTTAAGTATTTCGGTGTTGTAGCGGGAATTAAATTTTCTTTTTATATGCATACGCTGTGAGTAACGAAAGTAGTAAAGACGACCGACGACGTATTGATCACAATACACCGTCGATTTCGAATGCAATGAATGAGTGGTGTACTTGTACACAAGTTATGGAAGAGATTTGGAAATTTGTTGGTAAAAACCTGTAGCGAGAGATTAAATTCTAAACGATTCCCTCAACACTTCTTATTCATCCGTCAAATCGAATCACTTGTAGTGATAAGCATAGCAAACGTTCGAGTGTTTACTATTATACTATTTGCTCCAAACAATAATACATGAATAGAACGGCGCAAAATACGGGATGTGTCAGAGTTTTGTGTGCCTATAGTTCTACAAAGTCGCCCCCCCCCCCCCCCCCTATTAAAACTAAAAATTGTTTATTAAAACTATTCAACAACAAAATATATTGCAATATTCACCTGAAATTATAAACTAGAACATTACATTAGCCTGTAGTATTGATCGAAAATATTTTTGGAATCCTCTTCCTATTTATATCAGAGGATAAGAAGCGCAGGGTAATTATGTGCTTTTGGATAAATATTTTTTTGTACAGCTAATAGCGCACTTTGCCTTATACCATTTGTAGAACTTGCACTGTCTGCTAATAGAGAAATGTGGCTGGCCACCGCAGCGTAGCGATCGACTCTGTTACAATTGTCTTCGTTGCACTTATCCTGATCAAATGCAACTTCACTTTAGTACACTGTTATAGTAACCTATTATAACGAAGTAGGTTGCAGTTGAGCTAAGAGCAACGAAGTGAAAATATGTAGAAGATTTTCGATGATTTTTTACTGAACGTACTAGCTTTTAGACCCGTACGAAGATCGAAGTTCCTTGAAAAAGGGTCACCACGGAGCTTATAACCAGTCGAACGTCGACCCGGGAGTTGGTTACTTTTTCGTTTCATGGTCCTTAGATATGTAGTGGCTCGGCCCCTACTTAACACACATACACATACGTAAACATTCATTCATCACACCTCATAACAGTTAACATTCATTCCATTACCGGCACTTGACCAGAGAACACGCAATAAATAATTAACACAAAATACAACCTCAGTGTTTCAATTATTGTTACATAAGGTTCTACATTGGTGACCCCTAACGCAAACATAGTATATTGCTCAGTCTCCCGAAGCAAACTTCATGCTCATACGTCGTCAGCAGACGAAGTACGAACGGCGAACGAGAGCATTCGCAGTTCGACCACCGCAACATTCACACGTAATCAATAAGTTATCCAACAATAAATTATAACGTAATACGGAAGTCCATAGTGTTTCAATCATACACAAATTATAATTATTTATAGATGCCGAATCTGCAAAAAAAAATTTTGTCCGTCTGTCAACACGATAACTCGAGTAAAACTTGACCGATTTCCTAAATCTTTTTTTCCTTGAAAGGTAATCGAAAAAGCTTTTATGGGATTGGATCTGGGCACTGTCGGCCCAATAGCTAGGGCCGTTTTAGTGGTTTTTGGTCTTTCGTACATAACTCGAGTAAATATTTTTCGATTTTCAATCCCTTTTTTTTTTGTTTGAAAGGTCTGGGCATCGCCGAAAATTTATGGAAGAAGCTTTTTTGATCTTGAGCCCTTGGACTTAGCAATGGCACTAAAAACGAGTCTCTAGAGCTAGAGCCAAGCGTGTTTTTTGTTCATTACTCGAGTAAATCTTTTCTGATTTTCAAAAGATTTTTTTTAATCGAAAGATAAAGCAATTTTGATTAATGTCTGATTAATGATACCAATAAATTCGATAAGGTAATTCTTTTTTAATTGTAAGTGAAATTGCTCTGGAACTCCAGAACTACTATGGGATCGTTTAAAATTGAATTGAAATTTTAGAAAAATTTAGAAAATCATTTGGTTTTTTCTATTCGTTTTTCTTGTACTAGAAATGTTACCGACTATTTCAAAACGAAAAAAGGACGGATGAACAATGGAACAGCTCCTGAAATGCTAGCTACCATTAGGCGTGGTTCGGAATTCGCGTTAAGCATGTGGTTCAAAAAATGCCTGCTGGTAAAACACATTGATGGGGCAAACCGGCATTCTAAGCCCTACTAGTTTCCGCCTTAGTACATCATAGATGGCACTAGGTTTGTGTAACGAAAGGATCTTTAAGAGAATCCATGTGAGCAAAAGCTCACAAAAAAATTGCGGAACTAGTAAAGAAACTGATCTAGTCTCTGACCCGCACGGGTTGTAACAGCAGATTATTATTAAACATGCATATAATGCGAAACTTTCGGAGGGGATAGTCAAAAAATATTATTTACTGGATGTTTGTTTCAACAGATTTGTGTGCTGATTTTACACTCGATATGACAGCCAATGAGGCAATTATTTAAATATTTATGAGTAAATCTTTATCGTACATGCACTTTGCTTCCCCCGTCCTTACACAAACGGAGCACACGTGAATCGCTATTTTACACGACACTCATGTTTTTAATGGAAATAAAAAATGAGGAGCTAATGTAAATGTTGCAAAAATATTACAATATTTAAAATAGATCATGAATTCTTCGTAAAAATGCACTAACTTTCATTATGCTTTTAACTTTTAAAACAAACAACTGAAACAAACAAAAATGAAAAGCCGTGAATAAAACATTCGATTGCTATACACTCTTCCTATACTGATGTGAAAGTGCTTTGATTTCCTACAAGAGAAACACTTTATTATTATGAATAATTAATGGAATTACATAACTGGCCCGAGTTATAACCAGCAAATACACGAATAAAATTGTGGATTCTTTTTATGTTTACTTTTTTAACCGAAAAATGCTTACATGAAGCCAGTTTTTCTAGCTCTTTTATTTTTAATGAAATTAGAGTTTTTCTGCGTCACGTGAGTGTATGGTATAACACAGAAATACAAAAGATCGTTACAGCTTCCACATTCGATATACCGAAAGAAACATTTGTGTTTCAATCTCAGAGCTCCCCCACAGATTATGAACGACAATTTTTTTACCTGTTTGTGTTGGAATATTCTTCTTTACAAAACTTCAACTTCAATTTCAACTTAGGTAAAAAGAAGGTTTTGGGAAAGCTCGGAACAGGTAAGGTCATATGTGAGACCTGACCCAAAATGAGTTGAACTGAACCGAAATGAAACCTGGGCATAAAAAAACAAAATGGACATTCTTCCGTAATATGGTCACATCGGATCAAAATCAAGTTCAGGTCAGGACACAGATCAAATCAGTTCAATTGACCTGAATTTTCACGTCAGACGATTTCCTGTTCCGAGATACAGTTTTTTGGACATTTTCATCAAGACTCGCACTATTAACTTGAACACAGATGCAAACAATATTTGCTGAGGAAAGAATCTTGGGGGCCATCCATAAATGACGTCCGGTTATTTTGACTGTTTTTGGACCCCCCCCCCCCTACACTCTGTCCGAATTCGTCCGGTTTTCCTGTACCCCTCCCAAAAAATGACGTTGATTCATTAAACCCCCCCCCCTTTCAATAAAAGATTGAGTTAAAAAAATGAATATTGTTGAATAAATAGCAATATAATATAATAACATTTCTCTTCCCACAACTATCGAAGTGATCTGTCAAAGAAACTACAGGAAAACTATTTTCGAAATCTGTGTTTCTTTCGCGACAGACAACTTCGAGCATGCTCTGTGGTGCGTCTATGTCTCGCTCATCTATCCATTCCACACTACATCTTCGGAGCCTTCGTAGTTTGAAATAACAACCATCATCTCGTTAGCTCGTCGAGCAGCGATTCATAAATTTTCATGTGCAGGACGACTTGATTAATTGCTAAGAAGTTCATCATTATTCTATCCGGTGCACTGGACGTCACGTTTCTCATACACCCCTCCACCCCCCCCCCCCACGACCGGACGTCATTTATGGATGGCCCCTTGCTATAATCCTCTTTATTAGAGAAATAGACTTAGAGCACAATTTTAGACGAAACGCACAAATAACTATTTTTCATGTCTTCAGGCAGGCCCGAACTGGCGACAGAAAGGTTTCAGGCATTCAGTAGGTAAACTAATATTTCTAATGCATGAAAACACAAAAATTCGTCGGTCGTCGCATAAATCCATATGGGGCCAACTTTGGCTCAAGTCAATGAGGGCGCTCAATATCTTGATTTCTTTTAGCAAATTTAAAACAGAAGCCTAGCGCTGCATCTTAGAGCTTTGTGAAAATTTAAATACACCGTAATCAATTTTTTTTAGAAAAGCACTATCGAATGTCATAATTATTTAATTTTATACATTTAAGTCTACGGAGACTGTAAATCTAACCAGCGAGTGCTCTATATACTTTGGTTATATACATTTGTTTTATTGCTTTTATTTAGACAACGATCTGCAATCCAACGGCATGCAGATCGCATAAACTCTCGGCACTCGAGTTTGAGGTGAATTTATATTCGTAATGTTGTTTGCAGGTCAAACTTGTTTTTCTTAAGTTGCCTTCAAAGTGAAATTTTATAGAAACGAAAGCATACGCAGCAACATTTTTGTATGAAAGTGTCACGAATGCCAATATAGCGCAGCTAATTCACCTCAAACTCGTGTGCCAAGAAAAGACATGATACGCTCACTGCTTGTATAACCAATCAGCGTGTGAAGATTAGGCATATTCACTTTTTGAATTTTCTTCTAAATTCTTGTTCTTAAGGCCCACAAAAATGGTTATGATATGAAAGTAGGGAAAACTCATTTTCAGGATTTTTGTTTCGTTTCTTGTGGCCGGGATAGGGATGGGCGATAATAAAATTGATAATCAATTATCGATTATCGATAAGGTTTTTTATATTTTTTTATCAAAATTATTATCCATAATTATAAATAATTATCAATAATTGATAGTTATCGATAATTATCAAATTATCGATACTTATTAAACTATCGATAATTATCAATTTATCGATAATTGTCAAATTATTGATAAGTATAAATTTTTGATAACTATTAAGCATGGTTGTGCTCGCTAGTCATTTTTTTAGCGACGCTAACGCTAACGCTAACGCTAACGCTAACGCTAGTTTAAAAAAATGTTAGCGTCGCTAACCAGATTCGCTAGTGGAAAAAAAACTAGCGCGCTAGTAGCGGTCGCTAATTTTTCGCTAATGAATCAATTTAGAAAATTGTAGAAAAAATCGATTGAATTCTTAAATTCGGTATTTGTATCGTTAATTATTTCAATTAACGTCTCCGGCATCTGACGCTTTGATTGCAAAAACCATTGTCGCAATTATTCACTTGAAATTTGTGCGATTACATAAATTTTTTTATTGCATACACGTTGAGTAAGCCATGCATTAAACACTCCTGTATATAAAGACTAAGTCGTACATTATTGTGAAAATTATTGTTCTAGATGAATAATTTTTTATTATAGTTCTAGATGCATAATTTTTTTATTTGGGGAACAAATAAAGAAAAAAACACATGCCTCTGCGAGTCTCGAACCGACGACAAGCGGTTCACTAGTCAAGCATTTATTCCACCGATCCACTTCTGCTTGTATACATTTTCAATTTAATTTCGTAATGTAGCGTTTGTTCATGGTTGTGTTATATATAAAAAAATCCGATAATGCTTGCTATGTTTTGCCATATTGAGTGAACATTTATAAAGCCAAGAATGGAATTTAGTTTATTTTATTTAAATAATTTGAAGTAAAAATACGCAACATAAATTAACATCAAGTTTGCTGTTTGCCGTTTTGCTCATGCATTTAAATGTGCTCTCGCGATATACGATCAAATTAATTTAGTATTTACTTAGTCGTGTAACACTAGCATCATGCGTATTGTGTCGCATTTACTCATGTATATGTTTAGTATATAGGATCAATGGCAATGTGCGACAAACGTGCGTTTATCAATGGAAATAAAATGTAATGTGAATTGAAGGAGGAATAATTAGTTGAACTGAAATTTAAAAAGACACAAAGGGGATGTAGTTTTGTGAGAAATAATTTGCGTATGCGATAAACGATAAGTAAAAAAAAATTAGTCAGCCGTAATTGAATCCACGATTGTGAAATAAAAAAACTATTAACAGAGCTACACCCTAACAAGCACGGCCGTTTTGCTTACAGATTAAGAGGTGTTTTCGTTTATGCAATAAAATATCGTATTGTCTTGTATGCCAGAGTCTCGCATTATTGATATGTATTTGTTGTATAAAACTCGCTCACTACGTTCGCTCGTTATATACAATAAATACATATCAATAATGCTCGACTTAGGCATACAAGACAATAAAATACTATTATTGTATACGCGACGATAACTCTCCCATTAAACACCAGGTGGTAAATGAGAATTTATTGCATTATTCTCAGTATTTATCCGTCTAGAGGGATAAATTCCTCTGTCTAGGGCGATAAATAACGTCAAACTAGAGAAATATGTACAAAATTCTTCCGATTTAAAAAATCGAACTTCCTTCAGCAAAGCAATCGGACTTCTTCTCTTGTACTTTTTGACGCTTTTCTAAAGGAATTCCGAAGGAAGTCCGAATTTTCAAATCGGAAGAAATATGTTATCGGCTGTGTGTTTGTGTTTTTCTTGTAATTTGTGGCATAAATCGAAAAATCAAATGAATAAGAAAAGATTTAAAAAAATTTCATGTTTCATAAAGAAAGTCTACCAGGTCTTAGTTACTGTTCGATTTATCATCGCTATTACAATAAAATAATATATTCGTCATTGAATGGAACCTCGGTTATTGATCGCGTGTATATTACACACATACTTGCTCGCGTTGCTCGCTCGTAGTGTGTTATATACAGCTTGATCAATAACTACTCGGTTTCCATTCATTGACGATAATCTTATATTAACACAAAATTATCAATTTTCGTAAACGCTCATCAAACACGTTACATACATTTTTTTTTCGATTTGACTTTGTTTATACAAGACAATAAGAATAACAGAACACAATCATTACACATCTCTTTACTGCAGTCAACATTGTTGCCTCAACGGTGTGAAGCAGTAACATGCACGTGTGTGTTGCTGTTGAAGTATTCTGCTTTAAGTTCTGTTTAGACTAAAAGATAACAATTTAATATAAAACTTTTAAGGGTTAAATCAATTGCAAGTTACGATTTTCTGTTGTTTGTTGAAATGTTGTTGAAATGTTTCGCTAACACAGTTTTAGCGAGCGCTAGTCGCTGTTAGCGAGTGGTTCGCTATATGAGCGTCGCTACTAGCCGCGCCTGTAGCGACGCTAGTGATTAGCGACGCTAACCCAACCATGCTATTAAGTTAATAATCAACATAAGTACATGAGAAATCGTTACTAAAAATAGATATCGATAATTTGATAATTATCGATAATCATTTTGATAATCAACTATCGATAATTTCCTCTAATTATCGATACCGATAAGAAGTTCCCATCCCTAGGCCGGGAAAATTCGAAAATGGTGTTTTGGGGTGTTTTCATGTGAGTAAATTTTGAAAATTTGGCAAAATTACCAAAAAATCGGTCTGAAGTAGATATGTTAAAACCGTCTCGTAAAATCCATTGTTCACTCAATCTTGACAAGTGGGGTGTCGTTGAAAAGGTAATTGATTGGTCTTACTAAAAAAATGATTTTGGGTGTCTATTAGTTGACGGAATGGATGGGGAAATGCAGGAAAAACACCCCAAGACACCATTTTCGAATTTTCCTGGCGACGCGACATGAAACGAAACAAAAATCCTGAAAATGAGTTTTTTCCTTTCATATCATAACCGAAAATGGTTGCGGTAGTTTGCGATTGCCCTGGCAATAAACCGGGTTCTTCGAATTGTTCGTCGAAATTATCACAATCAACTTTTTTTGCACACTGATTGCAGAAAAGTTTCAATGAATTTTATTCCTCTGTTTTGTTATTATTAAGCATCATTAGGGTGGTCCAAAAATGTGTGGAAAAATTAAAGTGTCGAAAAGTTTGGGGCACCAGCGTTAAAACGAATCTAAATGGGTCTTTGATAAAAAGTGTCTATGGACGCAGCTCAATCTGGAGTGATCTAGGGGTTCCGCAAAATCAAAATAGTCAAAAAATCCCAAAAACAGTGAAAAACGTATACTTTTGCGAAATTGCGTGAAACTAGTACATGTTCAGTCATGTTCAGGCAAGTTTAATGAAATCCGTTCAGAATAGTCCGCAGAGAACCTTTTTTTTTACTTACTTCGAGTTTCCGCTCGCTGTCGGAATCATGGGAGCCCATTGAAGAACAAAGTGTACCCAACTTTTCCTAGCGCCAGACCGCGACGACTACAGCAGGTAGTGGTAAACTAATTTAAGGGAAATGTTAGGAATGAATAGTACTTTTAATACAAAAAATAACACTTGGGTTCAATTCACAAACTTGAAGTTTCCTGTGTCTTAAAAGTTGACCCATATTTCACGATAATGTTAGAGCCGCATGAAGTCATTTGTTCCTACATTTGAAATTTTTCGACTCCGAATCTTTTTATTCCCTAGAAGATAATCGAAAATGGAAGGTCAAGCTCGAAGATGAGCAAAATCGGTCTACGGAAACCGGAGTTTAGATTCGTTTTAACGCTGGTGCCCAAACTTTTCGACTTTTCTTTTTTGGACCACTCTAACGCACATGCACCAACTCGGAAGTGCGACAAGTGACACCCCCATTATTTCTCACCCGAGTCCCGAAGCCCCCATGGAGTCGGTGCCCCTGCCTACCGGCTCCCTCTCCTAATAGCAAAAACTGCAATATACTGGAGGGCTAATCCCCGATCAGTTGTTAAAAATTTTCGGCGGCGTCGAGACAATTTCCTAAAAAAACTAGAAATAGTACGACACTAAAACAAATTGTGTGATAGTGTAACAGAGTGGGACTTCTGCGATATAATGTGAATAAAGCAGGAACAATAATTTTAAAGGTTACAACACTCGTAATCTTCAATTGAAATTCGTTCCATGAATGTTTCTTTGCAGTATGTTGATGTTGTAACACGAATAAAATAAGAAAATCAATATATTGTTACAAATGAAGTAAACAAGAACATTGGGTAGAAAATATTTCGTTTCACATTAAATACATAAACAAGAGTGTATATCTCGTTCTCTTAAAATGTAAGTTTATTATGGATCCAAACATATACTTAATACGATGAAGTTTCCAGATATAAAAGCACACCAAAAAATATAAAAATGTTAAACGCTTTCTCCATTTGCCGGAAAGTTTTCACAACTTATTCGCATCACGATATATAAATAAACAATTCTTTTTGTTATCATCAGGTTTTTCTCTTCTCACTGTTACTTTGCATTATATACGGAATAGGTATTCTGAATAGTCTTATGTCTACTAATGGAACACCTGAATACGGTGTTGTTACATAATCCTAAGTCATAGCAGCATCTTTCTTCCCCAAATAAAGAAAGAGCACGAGGGTGTCACTTACTATAAAAATCTACATCGAATTTACAAAATTTTTTGGAGTTTTTGAATTTCGTGTACATTTTATAGATTCCGTTTTTTAATTTTCAGTTTGTTTATAGGATTCGGCAACATCGACAAATTTGCGTTGCATGGCCGAATCGAGGTTACAAATCGATTGTTTCTTCTTCGGCAATAATGAATAATGAGTGAATAAGTGACATCCCCGTGAGTAAGTTATGTAACTTAAATGTGCCATCTATTGCAAACATATCAAATTACGTTTGATACACTAAAACACAAGTGTTTGGACGGCTGCCAGGTTATAAAACAATATTAACGAGTGTCGCAAAGGGACTACACTAACATTTCTTTTTCTGTCTGAATTCCGAATGGAGATGTCATGTCATACGTAAAGTGAACCGCTGCTCTTGAGTTTTCAGGTCCTTTATGAATTATGCAACCGTTTCGTAGATGATAAATAATGTGTTGATCTAATAGGCCAAATTGGAAACCATGTTTCGTCTCCAGAGACACGAAAATTGTAAGTGAATTATATTGAAAGACATTTTCTTGATGGATTATATTAAATACGGTTCCTTGTGTAATATCGTAATTCTTTGCTGAAATTGTAGTTTCTGGTCTCACGTCGTTAGCGACGTATGGTAACCATGATAAGGTTTAGCTATTTTCGTTTCATGTTTTCGTCTGTGCAAAATCTCTTGATGTTCATTTCCCAAATATCCACAATGGATTCTTTGATTTCCTATGAGTAGTTCACGCTTATTTTGCGACATCACAAGAAAATCAACAGTCCAGAACTTTTGCGTTTTATTTTTTTTTTTATGTAATCGATATACTCGGAGCGAAGCAGTCACGAACGGTACAGCATTTGATTAAAATAAATTGCAAGTAAAAATTTCGCATTTTCTCCAATTCAATGTGTTTTTTTTTTGCTTGGTGCTGATATAATTCAATTCTTAAACTTTGTGTTGTGATCTGCAAATAAAACTAACAAACTTGCAAACTTCGTTTTGCCGTCAGAACCAGCGATGAAGACGTAAAATTGCTCGAAATTTTTTCGGTTATCTACAACTTTTTCTAACTATCGATTTTGTTTGTTGGTTAATTGGATTTACTTGGAAATGTCTAAGGTTGATTTGTGAAATATATGTGCTGATGTCATTTAAAGACACGCATTCTTCTTTTCTTCTTTTTTAATTTTCGTCACACGTTTTCAACAATAAGGAAATGATTCACGACGCACTGATAAGCAACATTTACGCTGGTGAGAGTTGTGCAGACTTCGGGAGCTTATATGCCGTAGAGGTTTCTGGCTGTGGAGCTTCTTAGAAGTGCAGGGGAGCAAATCGTAAGTAGAAAAGAGGATAGCAAAAATGTTTCTCAGTTACAACACGTAGTGAGATCGCGGGAGTCAAAGAAACTGTAAAATACAGATGTAACTTTGGTCTGGTATACAAAGATGCTTCTAGATTCAAATAAATTGGATCTAGTTATTTCGAGACTTCGAGACCGCAACTTTCCAATTACGAACTGCCAGCTCTTTTATGTCGCTCAGGCTCTTTTTGCTCTCGCTCAACCCACTGCACAATGTTGTATGTTCCTACCAGCCCTTAGGCAGGTTTTTCGGTAGCACCCTAAAGTCTACTACAAAACTACTGAAAAATGTCGATTTTAGGGTTACGTAATTTATGAACGGCCCCTGAGAGAATTGAGGCCCGGGGACTACGACATGGACGTAAAAAGAGCACTTGGTAGTTAGACGGTTACATGCCTGGCATATGACCCAGGCTCCCACAGCTCGTTCACATGCAATCAAGCGCTACCGTATCTAACTACCCAATCCCAAGGTGACGCCAAAAGCGGAAGTTTTACATTTTCAAGCATTAAAAAGAAAAAAATCTTAAAAAATTTAGTTTCAATATGTCAATGAATATCGAGCGTTTAACGGTCTTCCGCAGAGGAATTTTCTGGCTTGTTGTCATACCAGTTTTTTTTATTAAGAATTATTCACCGCAAAAAAAAACCTCTTACAGAGGAGGTGTGACGCAAGTCTTTAAGTCTGCTTACAAAAGCTGTGAAATCAGAAAAGTGTGACGCATTAATCATCTAAGGTAAAACACTTTTCTTCCAGTTACAAAAGTTATGAAATCAGAGGGGGGTGACGCATTAGGCTTCGATTCGCAAAGAAAATTTGTAAACAAAATTACGTTGAGTTCAAAAAATTGCGTCACAAATGCCAGTACTTTTGTAAGTTTATATATCGTCAAGAACCTGATGGAAGATGAAAAGTGCTAGAGAAATCCACAAAAATCCTATAAGCCTAAGAAGCTCCGACTTCGCTTTAATTTTTTTTCGTTTGGAAGCTGAATGCGTCACCTTTCTCTGATTTCAGAACTTTTGTAACTGGAAGAAAATCGTTTTACTTTAGATGCTGAATGCGTCTCCTTTTTCTAATTTCACAACTTTTGTAAGCAGACATAAAGACTTGCGTCACACTCCCACTTTAAGTGGGTTTTTGTGCGGTTAATTATTCATTAGAAAATAAAAATAATTAAAAATGAAGATAATGTGAGAATTACTTTTACTGTTCTTTATTTCTTTACATGTTTCCACTCAAATTTAATTCTCTGCAACTCTGTCTTTAGAAGCAACTTTCTAACTACTATAGTTCTAGAGCTGTGCATCATCCTGCCTAATTATGGATTGGGCCATATTTCCCCAAAATCCTGAAACACGTGTTTGCTTAAATTTAATTCTCTTCAACTTCGCCTTTAGAACTAACTTTCTAACTCTCATAGTTCTGG